>OMNN01030884.1:0-31590 GCA_900302755.1 Chromis chromis
CTTTTTTTTGGAGAAAAGCGTCTGCCAAATGAAATTGTTACAATGTTACAATGTTACAATTTCATTTGGCAGACGCTTTTCTCCAAAAAAAAGGTAAACTGGAAAGCCCCCAGTGTTTCAAGAACCCAGCAACACCTCTGGTTTTCCAGTTGATTATAATATTTGCTTGTGACCCTTAATAACAGCGGGCTAACATTGCCTGTGGTGATTGAGTTTACCAGTGTTTTTAATATAAAATATGATGTGGGAAACTGGCTCTACTTATATTAAAATATTAAAAAGAAACAACTAATAGGAGGTTATTTAAGCACACATTTGATTCTCAAAAGAAATTGCAACTAGTGTTCAGGGGGATGATTTAATGTTTAGCAATGACATTAACCATTATACTTTGTGTTTTATCAGTTTTTATTTTGCTACCTTGTGAAGCACTTTGAATTTTAATTGTTTTGTAGTGAATTTGTACTAATGTCGTCTCTTTTGAGGGAGCTGAGTCACCCTAAAGCCCATATATTTCTACGTGTGGGTGCAGAGTCACGACTGTTTTGTACCACTATGAACGAGGAATTTAGAAAAGCAGAATGTCCGAGCCTCAATTGGTTCCCTGAAGGCATCAGCAGAACACGTGTTGGAGCCTTCTGGAAAGCGTCTCCCCTTTCGAGAGCGTCCGAGCCCGAGCAGAGCGAACTCCCTGCCGGCGAGACATTCTACTTTTACTTCGCAGGTTGTGCTGCTTCGCCATGGCTGCCGTAAAAGCGCTGAACCCAAAAGCAGAGGTGGCTCGGGCCCAGGCCGCCCTGGCGGTGAACATCAGTGCCGCCCGGGGGCTGCAGGACGTGCTGCGGAGCAACCTGGGACCGAAGGGGACCATGAAGATGTGAGTGCCGCCGGAGCCCTTTGTGCAGCACGCGTGCTATGCTAACTTTGCTAAGTGGCTAACATTAGCCGTAATTCGCCGGTAGACTGTCGGCGCATATCGCAGTTTGTCACCACCAGAGTCTGAGTGCTTGAGAAGTGAAAATCCCCCTGTGTGTTTTACAAAGTATTAAACTAAACCCAGTTTAATTCGTCTGAGGCCTCCCTCTGCCTAATGGATTTTCCCGGCGCACGTTGCCCTGCCCAGTCATCGTCATCACCCGTTTGACAACCACCGAGCTAACGTTAGCATGTTAGCATCAGCCGGCTAGCAGATTATGCTAGCTCACGCTAACATCGCGGAACTCAGAATCAGAAAGTTTTCGTTGTCTTCGCTTTAACGTTAACTAGAGGGACTAGTTAGCGTCTGAATTACCTGTTAACTGGCAACATACTGATGTTAGTTCCTGCTCAGCGCCGAGTGAACCGGATAAGTAAATGAATCATCCAAATAAAAGCTAACAGTTATAATCTCTATATGCCATTTAGTGAATAAACTGCTCAATGTCGTTAATAGACAAGGCATGTTGGGTTAAAACTGTCACTTTTCATCACTAACTGTGAACAAACTGTACACAAACCGGCTTTAGGTTGTAGTGAAGCAGCTTTTTTCTTTGCCCAGTCAACATTAACCCTTCTGTGGCTGTTTGTACCCGCAGGCTGGTGTCTGGTGCAGGAGACATAAAGCTGACCAAAGATGGAAACATCTTGTTACACGAGATGGTAAGGAAGAGCTGAGCTGTGAGAGGAGACATTAGTCTGTGAAATGTTTTGTTCTAATTATTGTGCCTTTTTAGTGACAATGAGAGTGACCACACCCCTGATGTGTGTGGCTGCACTTCAAGCTGTGTTCTAATAACGCAAAATGAACAGCAGTGAACTGTTACATCTATAATTAACTAACTTACTAGAAGTACTGGGAATGAAAGTACAATAGTTTATTGGTAAAGTTTGTGTTTGAGGCAGTGTGTACTGAAAACTGTCATGTTGGCATTGAACATCTGAACAGATTCAGATTTTAATATTTTTTGTTACTCAGTTTGACGCTGTATAAACTGTGCAAAGTTAAATTTACTTTTGTACATTTACTATTTTTACATTAAATATTACACCATCAGTCTTAAAATGTCTTGTGTAATGAGCATGAATACATTTGAAATCTATAAATGCTGCTTACATAAGGATCTGCATGATTTAAATTCTTGTTTTATGGCAAACAGTGAACACATTATACAGTGCTGCATACGTGTCTGTCCATGTCTACTTATGCTTTGGAGTTCATACAGCATTTGAGAATTGTGTTCTATGTGTTCAGAACTTATTTATATACAGTGAGAAAGTTTATTTTGATCCTAAGGTAATTATGTTGACACTGTTAAATTAAGGTTAACCTACCAACTTTTCAAAGTTTACTTGGATGAAATCTCTGGAAGAAAACTACAAATTAGTTGAATGAATTAAAATCATTTAGTTTATCTTATTTTGATAACTGTTGCAGTCATTTTCCTTGATTTTGTTTTCATCAAACAAAATGACACAATAGAATTTTTCATGACTGCTTTTTTGACATATAGACGAAAAAACTAATTGACTTGTCAGTAAAATAATCTGCAAGTTAACTGATAGTGAAAGTAATGATTAGCTGCAGCCCAGCTTACGGTTTTGTATAACCACTATAATAACAGTTTTGTCGTTGTTAACCAGAAGGTATTGAAGAAGATGACTAATGCTGTATTACATTAACTGCAAGCAGCTCCTTTACAGTGCAACATGTTTTAAGGTGTACATCTGCCAGTTACACCAAACTAAAGCTGTCTATTAGTGCAATAAAAGTAAACAGAAATATCTCATGTATTAAACTCATATCATAAGTCAGGTCTGTGCTGCTTAAAGACTTTTAATCTCCATATGACCACGTAAGTTTTTTTATGTTAAAATAAAGGCCTAACTGGTCATATTATGTGCACAGTGAACACCCAAGGATGCTAACGTAGCTCCCCCTGGTCATTTATAACTGTGCTATAATAACTCTGATCTGTACCTCTGCATTAGGAGAGTTTGTTCCTCCCCTACATGTATTCAGCGGATCAGAATAATCTTTACATCACTGAAACATTTAATGATCGTAAATGCTGCTTGGTGTAGGGTATTGACACACTCTCCCTGGACACCCTCGCCAACCTTTTTTATTGCTACCGTTTAAAAATAAAATAATAATAAAATCTCAACCTATTTCTCTTTAAGCAAATTCAACACCCGACAGCGTCACTGATTGCTAAGGTTGCCACAGCGCAGGATGACATCACAGGAGACGGAACCACCTCCAACGTCCTCATCATCGGTGAACTGCTGAAGCAGGCTGATCTCTACGTGTCAGAGGTAAAAGACAAATACTTCAGGGTGTAAAAATCGCAGGCCTGTACACCAGCACTGTTTATGGGGAGTCATTTTATTCATGTAGTGGGTTAGTTTGGGATTTTAATTTACCTTTGCAACTGAATTTCCTCAGAGTACATCGAAGTATTCTATATTAGAAACTGGGTACATCTCAGTCCATAACTTCCTTTTGATTTTGTGCTGCAGGGTCTTCATCCAAGAATCATCGCTGAGGGCTTTGAGGCAGCAAAAGAGAAATCCTTGGCTGTTCTGGAGGATGTGAAAGTGACTCGGGAAATGGACAGAGAGACTCTCATCAACGTCGCACGCACCTCCCTCAGGACCAAGCTCCACACAGAGCTGGCAGACCTGCTCACTGAGGTGAGACATCAGAGAACAGAGCTGAGGCTCAGCATTTAATCTACAGCCCCAAATTATTTCTTAGTTATTAAAACTTTCAGTGAATTTGTTCATTTCTTTGATATCTTAAAGGCAAATGTCACACGTTGCCACATACCAAAGGACTGGATCAGATAACCCAAACAAGGAACTCTTAACATAGTAGCTTTAGCCTTTACATCAGGGTGTATATGTATTAGAAGATGGTGCTAGGTGCAGCTGTTCAATGTTGTTATTATTTTGGTGTGATCATGATCAAATTGTCTGTCTGCAGGCCGTGGTAGATGCTGTGCTTGCCATCGCTAAACCCAATGAACCCATCGACCTGTTCATGGTGGAAATCATGGAGATGAAGCACAAGACTGACTGCGACACACAGTGAGTTTTAATACAGACATTGAACAGAAGGTGCTTCGTCTCTTTATTGTGAAATCTAAATGCGGCTTCTTTCTTCCTCAGACTGATCAGAGGTTTGGTGCTGGACCATGGCGCCCGACACCCAGACATGAAGAAGAGGGTGGAGGATGCTTACGTGCTGACATGCAACGTCTCTTTGGAGTATGAAAAGACGGAGGTCAACTCTGGCTTCTTCTACAAGAGTGCCGGGGAAAGGGAGAAGCTTGTGGCTGCAGAAAGGAAGTTCATTGAGGATCGTGTGCAGAAGATCATCGCCCTGAAGAACACAGTTTGTCCCAACGGGGAAAAGGGATTCGTCGTCATTAACCAGAAGGTATGCAAGAAGATGACTAATGCTGTATTAGAGTAACTACAGGCTTCTATCATTGTAGTTCATAATGGAGCTCATTTACAGTGCAACATTTTTTAAGGTGTACATCTTCCAGTTACACCAAACTAGAGCTATACATTAGTGCAATAAAAGTAAACAGAAATACCTCATGTATTAAACTCATATCATAAGTCAGGTCCGTGCTACTTAAAGACCCTAATAGCAATTATTTTAACTAAGTCACATGTCACTTGACATATAGTTTAAGACTTTTAATCTCCATATGACCACCAAGTGTTTTTATGTTCAAATAAAGGCCTAACTGGTCCTATTATGTGCACAGTGAACACCCAAGGATGCTAACGTAGCTCCCCCTGGTCATTTATGACTGTGCTATAATAACTCTGATCTGTACCTCTGCATTAGGAGAGTTTGTTCCTCCCCTACATGTATTCAGCGGATCAGAATAATCTTTACATCACTGAAACCGTTGCAAGTAAATTATTTTCTATATTTAATGATCGTAAATGGAGGTTTTGCTCTTGTCTTTTCTCTGCGTGGTGTAGGGTATTGACCCACTCTCCCTGGACACCCTCGCCAAGGAAGGCATCGTTGCTCTGCGCAGGGCAAAGAGGAGGAACATGGAGAGGTAAGAAATTAACACATTTTCCAAGTATAATTGGGCTTTATTTGATTAAGATGTTGTAGTTTTTTGTAGTAGTTTATGTTATCGTTTTTCAGAATTTACTTCATTATTTCAAGAAAAAAACACTGACAAAAGGAGTATGAAATGTGCAATGCAATGTGTTTAAAATAGTGTTAATAGGAAACTGTGCAAGACTATTACTGTCTGAACGGTGACTAACTGCTGAGCTCTCATGGTTCATTAGCATATTTTTCCTGCTAAGCCACAAGGGAGCACCCTTCAGCCTGTCCAGACTCCTGGTCCTTCCAGCTTTTGCTCTTGTGGAACTGCTAACATCAGGGCCAGTTCATGTGCTACTTCTCTGTGTGTACAGTCTAATGTCGATTTTGAAAGTGGACTGCAGACACGCATGCAGTTCTGTTCATAATACAGTGGGTCTGCGCAGATGGTCACAATGCCTCCCATATCGAACACATTAAAACAAACAGGGCAGTTTTACAGGATAGCAGCTACTCACAGATTGGACGGTAGCAATGCGTCAGTGAATTTTTCTGAGGTATTGAGCACAGGATTTCTGGAGAATTTAGAACTTCCTACTGTGTTTGGGCTCTGTTGATGGAGAACATGTGTAAATCAAAGCTCCTCCAAAGTGTGGCAGCCACTCAAGTTATCCATCCATCCATTTTCTATACACCGCTTAATCCTCTGTAGGGAACTTGATACGTCTGGATTGCACTTTTACACGAGAGTGCTCAAACTTCATTATCAATTTTTGATAAATTCACTGTCATTAGGCCTCAGTTTTATACACTGAAATCAGGAAACGGACACCTGTACCGGGAGACTGTGCAATCTCAGCTATGTGGTGTTTTTCCGTCGGTCATAAATCACATCTAGGAACTGAATTATACTCACAGTTTGTTGTTCCTTTGGCAGGCTCACTCTCGCTTGCGGTGGCATTGCCATGAATTCAGTTGATGACCTCACACCCGAGTGCTTAGGCCAGGCTGGTCTGGTTTATGAACACACACTGGTGAGTATCTGTCTGTGTTCTTCTGGGTATATTCTTTGACTTAGAAACCCGTAAAGCCAAATAAACTCCATGACTTTGTTCAAATACGCAGATTCTGTTTATGTAGCTTGTGTTTAGGCAGGACTGGTAATTGTCTCTAATGCTGTTTGCAGGGAGAGGAGAAATACACATTCATTGAGAAGTGTGGAAACCCTCGTTCAGTTACCCTGCTGGTGAAGGGACCCAACAAACACACCCTCACACAGATCAAAGATGCAGCAAGGGATGGTCTGCGGGCCGTCAAGAACGCTATTGAAGATGGTGAGACACTTTGAATATATGTGCTCCGGTTTTTTGACCTTTTTTTTTTTTTTTTTACTTAAATACAACATTTTACTGGAACAACCTTGAAAGTCCATTGTTTTGTTTTTCCACCAGTGTAAAAATTCACCAGTGTCAAATTCAGTAGTGTTGACATAATCTTTTTGGCCCCCGTCTTGTGTTTGACAATATTTAATGGTTCATAAAAACAAGACAGTTTTTGCAATTGTAAATTATCATAAAGAGAAATTATATTTCATAACAGTATTATCTATCTTCCTTTGATAGGTTTTACAATCTAAAGTGACGCTCTGAAGCTGTATTTAGATGTCATTATCCAAATGTTGTGTACAATCTGTATGTCAAAGGTCTTTGGATGTACTTAACCAAATCTTACCAGTGCTTGTCCACAAACTCATTTAGGCTCACTTTTTTTTTTACTCAACTTATGTTGACTCCGGTAATGTAATAAGACTGGTAACTGAAATCCCATTCAGTTTATTTGTTTTAGGTAAAATGTAGTTTGTCTCATGCACAGCGAACACCCAGAGATGCTATCGTGGCTCTCTCTGGCCTCTAATGTCTGTGCTACAGTAACTCTGGTCTTTTCCTCTGCATTAGGAGAGTTTTGTCTCTCCTACATGTATTCAGTTGATCAGAACAAACTCCCCCATGTTTCATGTTGAGCCAATAACTCATTTTGTTGTAAACCTACTGTTATTTCCTCCCTGAGGTGATGCAGTTAAATTGAGTTTCTTTCTTTCTGTCTCTTCAGGAAGTGTTGTGTCTGGTGCTGGTGCGTTCGAGGTCGCTGTGGCTGACGCTCTGGTAAAACACAAGCCCAATGTGAAAGGCAGAGCCCAGCTGGGAGTCCAGGCATTTGCAGATGCTCTCCTAGTCATCCCCAAGGTAAGAGATTTTTGCTTTCCTCCCAGGGTTTTAGTGTTTGGTTACCTTATGCACCACAGAAAACTCTATAAATATTATATGTTGTCTTCCTGCAGAAGTTAATCATTAGACAGGAAAATTTATAAAAGTAATTTGTTTTCTGTATCTCGCTTCGCAGGTTTTGGCCCAGAACTCCGGCTATGATCCACAGGAGACCCTGCTGAAGCTGCAGACAGAGTACAAAGAGTCTGGTCAGCTAGTTGGAGTTGACCTCAGCACAGGTCAGAATTGTAGTCTTTTTAACACTCGGCATCATGCAGATGTTCACACTGATACAGACTGAAAACAGCAATGAACTGACAGAATCGCATGCTTGTTTTGTAGGGGAACCAATGGTGGCAGGAGAGGCTGGTGTTTGGGATAATTACAGTGTCAAGAAGCAGCTTCTCCATTCATGGTGAGATTATTCTTTTCTAAGTTATGCAGGACCAGTGGAATATTTTGAATAGTCCTCAATCTTTTAACATCGGTCTGTGTTTCTTTACAGCACGGTGATTGCCAGCAGCATCTTGTTGGTGGATGAGATCATGCGAGCTGGAATGTCTTCTCTCAAAGGTTAAAGGTCACGTGAAGAAGCTGCAGCTATTATCATGTTCACAGGGATAGTTGTTTACCTGATGGTTCAGTCAACATGTTCCTGCTCCCGGCACTCTGAAGCACCCCAGTCTGATGGACAGTCCGCTGCAAACATCCTCGGCATCCATCACAGCGTCTGTCAGAAATCATTGTTATGCTAGTCATGGGTTTTTTTCATAGATTTGTCAATGCCTCCCTCCAAAATGATTGGTTTATTTATGAGATTTTGTTAAAAGCACTGACCTCTGCCACTCAGTTTTGTTTCTACCCATTAAAGGTTTTCTCAGCTCTTGAAAAGATTTTGTTGTTTTTCTGTGACGAGTGAATGTGTTCACAAAAAGTAAAACTGGGTGCCCTTTCGACTTAGTGTGTGAATGCTGTGATCCACGTGGAGGAAGCTACACTAACAGTAATGTACAAACAGTGGAGGAATGTAGCTTAAGTACAGTCACATAAATGTGCTTCAGTTTTCTGGTGCCCACAGGGAAATACTGTACTTTTACTCTAAAAAGCACAAGCTGTGGTTCGTGAGGATTTTGTACAAACAGGCTCATATAATATGCACTGTTAAAAACTGCTGAGGTGCTAAACTTATTCCCAGCTAATATTAAAATGAAGTTCTCACACAGTGAATCAGTAATAAATATTCCAATAATGCCTTTTTAAGAAAAATAATACCAAAGTATAATTTTTTGGATATTTCATTGGTGAACATTACACAAACCCATGGCTCCACTGGTCTGTCAGTCTTTACTCAGAATCTCAAAATCACTGTGGTAGAAAGACACTATGCATTTATTCAAACTAAGTATAGTTTTGAGGTACTTTTCTAAAGTATTTCTGTTTTAAGCTACTATTTTCTTCAACTCCATAACATATCAGAAGGAAATATTGTACTTTCTACCTCGCTACATTTATTTGACAGCTTTAGTTAATTTTATTTTGAAGATTTTATACAATGGATGATAAAGCACGTTTTTAAAAAGCCACATTGTTAAAGATCAAACAAGTGGTTTTCAGCATTTTGGGCTTTTTACAAGAAACAGTGTATATTTAAGGTCACAGTACAGATACCTATGAGTTGTTAACAGTTACACCAAATATTTCAATGTCAAAATAATCATTTTTGTCATATATATCAGAGGAACTATATTTTGCTGCTCCTACATCAGTTTTTTTCTTTTCTTTTTTTTTTTTGCATTAATGGGATTTTTCATGCAGATCTTTTATTCCATATGCTATATTTTAACATTGCAGTATTTACAGTTTTAAGTAAAGGTTCTGAATACTTTTGTACCACTGTCACATTACAAAAACTCCTAAAGTTCGGATCTGTCTTAAATATTTTAGCAGAACTTCTCATTTTTCTTAACATGAAAGCTTTTCGCCGATCCAACAAATCAACAGCTGTGAGTTGTATAAAGTACACTTTTACAAGGTGTCTTTTAAGCATAGAAAAGAAAAATTATCACCTGTTCCGGTTTTAAAGCGGAACCTTTGTCTTACACGGAACCTCTTTGTGGTTGAACCGTTGTTACGGTGAAATTTGTCCGACTGAAACGACAAAAAATGTTGCCAGAAAATCGAAGTTTGAGAAGTTAAGCGTAAAACATGTATATTTAAATTTAAGCGTAATTACAGATTAATGTTAGCATAAAAGCTATGAACGTAAAAATGGCGTCCTGGATATTTGCTGTGTTTTTACTGTCAGTGGCAGGTAATAACTCATTTTCATCTCTGTACATACCAAAAAATATATGGACATTGAATTAAAATGATGTATTTTAATATTTATTTTTATTGTTTATTCCTGACAGCCGCGGAGGAGATGGTGAACATCCCCGGAGGAAAGATGCTGATGGGAACCAGTGCAGCCGACGGCAGAGACGGAGAGTCTCCCACCAAGGAGGTCCAACTGCAGCCTTTTAAAATAGACAAATACCCCGTCACCAATACCGACTTCAGGTAATGACACTTCTGATAATAATAAGATGGCTGATATAGAGCTGAAACCATAGTATGACACAGCCTGTGATTTGGTTTTTATTTGCCACAGAGACTTTGTGAGAGCGCAGAAGTACAAAACTGAAGCTGAGACATTTGGCTGGAGTTTTGTGTTTCAAGACTTTGTGTCCGATGAGCTGAAAAAGAAGGTCACTCAGAGAATTGAGGTACTGAGATTCATGTTTCTCATTTAGAAAATGGTAAATCAGATGAATGTATAAATAGCCTAATATTCATTTTCCATTAATTCATAAATTATAGCATTAAACATTCACTATTGCCTTGTTTAAAATTATTGTCATTGAATATTTAGATTTTTGAGCTTAAGTAAATAATTAAAAGTTACTGGACAGTCTGACTATATTTGACATGTAGATTCTCAGTCCACCAGGTCATGGTAACCCTAAGAGCATCAGTAGAAGGCCCCTGGACTTCTTACTTTGTTGTTTTTGGTTCTTGAAGACTTTTTACCTCTCATCCAGGAGGCCTCCTCAGTTCTAACTGACTTGCGAAGAGTCCCAGGTATTTATGGTCACCCCCAAATCACATGACAAGAACTCCTTTGAGGACAAAAATTTTCACATTCTGGACACAGAAGATGGATGGTTTAAGAGAGGAGTGAAGGAAAAAACAGAGGAGGGGTCTATGGTTCCCCCTGGATGGTTTCACCACCATTAACACTTTTGAATCATTCCTCTCCAGGCAGTTTCATAACCATCGCACCTCGAGGCATATGAGTCATGGGTTGGTAATGGTCCATTAGCCATGGGATTTGGGGATGAGAATAAATACCTGGACTTCCGAGCAGTCAGTCAGAACTGAAGAAGCCTCAGAAATAAAGAAGTCCAGTTGTTTTTTGACAGGCTATGTAATTTTAAAAAAAAAAACATCAGCTACAAATACTACACTACTGCAGAGCACTTATTAGACTTTATGGATACCAGCTGCCATTTTTAAGTTTTTAACTTTTGACTTATTTTTTTCATCTTTTCCATCCAGTCTGCTCCCTGGTGGTTGCCCATAGAGCGAGTGTTTTGGCGACAGGTGGGTTTAATATATTCCTGTTGTGCTGACCTTCTTAGTTTGTTTATTGAAGGCACCCATTGTTGGAGCTTGGAACAGCCCTCCACCATCTGATCTAGGGCTGACTGTACTAGAGCGTATAAATATCAGACTTGATTTGTGTGAAGTCCCTCCTTTCTCTGCAAGCCTGAGCCACTTTTACAATCAGGTGGTGGAAGGTCCTTACCTGCCTCAATCACACGTGCAGAAACAAACTCAGAGGAAGGTCATCATTCTGTCTTTTCCACTGTTTGTGTTGAACTCTTAGCATACCTGCCTTTCCCTCCTCCACTGTTCAGCCTGCAGGACCTGGTTCAGGTATTCGGGAGCGCCTGGACTTCCCGGTGGTTCAGGTGAGCTGGAATGATGCTCAGGCCTTCTGCCAGTGGAAGGACAAGAGGCTGCCGACAGAGGAGGAGTGGGAGTGGGCTGCACGTGGGGGGCTGCAAGGTACAGTCACAGTTAGCAAACTAAAAGCATACAGTACTACATGTGCTGCCATTATAATAGAGTTTTGACAGTTTGTTCATATCTACTCTTACTGACAACATTTAGCAGAGGGAGGTCTGTGTTTTATTTATATCGATGTTCCTGTTGAGTTATTTTCTCTATAAAAGAGGAACCTTAAATTAAATTTAAGGCAGTGTTTTAGATCCATACAGTACAAGTGTCTTCACGAAAGAGGGGAAACTACCTTTCATGACTGTGTGCTTCATAATTGAGGTGTAATTTTATTGTTTACTGCCTGTTGTGCTCCAGGTCGGACTTATCCGTGGGGAAACAAGTTCCAGGCCAACAGAACCAACCTGTGGCAGGTCAGTCTATTATAATAATGCACACTGCAGTAGCATTAGCAGTTTGCTGTTCTTATACAAGGCTTTGACGAGGGGTCTGGTATGAAAGATTTCTACATATTTTTGTATACTTTCTCAGGATAAATATGCAACTTTGGGGAGAGAAGGGTTAAGATTATTCAGACCTACCTGTCTATAAGGCAATATATGTTTTTAATAAATCATGATGACTTGAGTGTCTTTCTAGTTGGATAATTGTATTTGATGCGTCACTTCTAGAAAATGTTGTTGTAACAATAATGGGTTAGTGGTGGCCAGGGCAGTGGTGACCTACTGGTTTGTGAAGCGAACTTGTAACCGGTGGGTTGCCGGTTCAAGCCCCCGAACTGGCAAGACGCTGAGGTGGGAAAGTGAGAGCGACCGCTTGTCCCAGTCACCACCACTGTGGGCCCTTGAGCAAGGCCCTTAACCCCTGACTGCTCCCTGGGCGCTGCACCGCGGCAGCCCACTGCTCCTAGTATGTATAGTTAAGGTTAACTTTGAATAGGATGGGTCAATGCAGAGAAGGAGTTTCCACAAGGGGATCAATCAGGTTAGATTATTATTATTATTTTACTTTTATTTCAGTAAATAATAATAGATATTGTAGGTAGATGTTCAGGCTTTTGCAAGAAGAATCATGTTCATGTGAAAAAACATGCTTTGTAATAATGAACTGGTGTTTTTTCTGTTTGTTTTAGGGATTATTTCCAGATGGAGACACTGCAGAGGATGGTTACCATGGCATCTCTCCTGTCACAGCCTTTCCTCCCCAGAACAGCTATGGTAATTGTGCCTTCGTAGTTAAAGTAAAAAAAAAAAACATGCTAATGAGATGATAGAAGCGCTGCATGGTAACCAAAGTGCCTTTAGTTGAAAGCAACAGACAATAAAAACATGTTATAGAAAAACGTCACAACTTGTTAACTTAAGTCTGAGATTGTTTGCTGTGAGTTTTTTAGCTTTGAGAAACATTTGATGCCTCCTCTCATCTCAGTGACATTAATAAAAACTAAAATATTATGAAGATTGAGTGTGTCTTCTTATAATATTATAAGCACAATGTTGATTTTTCTTGCAGGACTGTATGACATGATGGGGAACGCATGGGAGTGGACGTCCACACCCTTTCCAGGAGCGAGGCCGATGTATGTGCTGCGTGGGGCCTCCTGGATCGACACGATGGACGGTTCAGCTAATCACAAGGCTCGAATCACAACCAGGTGTGTTATTTGGAGGAAAAAAAAAAATTTCAGACTCTGAAGCCACAGAACTTCGACACATCTGTCTTGAATGATGGTGGTTGTGATTCTGTGTCCTGCAGGATGGGCAACACTCCCGACTCTGCCTCAGATAACCTTGGATTCAGATGTGCTGCCAGCGATGGGAAGAAACAAGGGAAGAAAAAAGACAAAGCAGAACTATAGT
This sequence comes from Chromis chromis, assembly GCA_900302755.1. Taxonomy (NCBI): domain Eukaryota; kingdom Metazoa; phylum Chordata; class Actinopteri; family Pomacentridae; genus Chromis; species Chromis chromis. The sequence continues at coordinate 13,248 of OMNN01030884.1, forward strand.
AAGAGGCAGTAAAAAATAATAAGCAAAGGACGATACTGTTCATTTGAAGCAGCAATGATTTATTTGAAATGAAAGTTGACAATAAGAAAATGTAAGGGATCAATTAATTATGAATGACTATGAACAAGTGAGTGCAGAAACTAACTCTTTGTCTCCTGTGGAGAACTGTGATGTTTTTTTTTAAAGAATTTGCTAAAGAATAAAAGCAAACATACTAATCCATAACTTTTAAGAAATAAATGATTTTCATTAAAAATGTCTTTTATAGTGTTTTTCATTTCTACAAGTGCACATCTCAAAACAATCAGAATCTCATCCCTGTAATTTTCAAGCTCGACTAAAGAGACTTGATTAAATGTCTCACTGAATTTATTCACTGAATGGAAGAAACAGGACGCTCTTTGCCTGCCAGCATTGGTAGTCTTCCTTCAACCCACTGGGTGATCTGTCTTTTGTTGGGTGTTTTATGTGACTGGAGAGTAAATCAGTTCTTTAGTTTTGTCACAGCTTCTTCAATTCTGTCTTTGGCTTTTTGTTTACTTTCTCATGGCGAGCGGCCGACTGATTGGACTCATTCTGTTACACAAAACAGAAGAGACATTTTATCCAAACTCCAGTTTTGTTTCAAGTCTCAAGTAAAGCCAAAGCTTCTGTCAGTTACTTTTTACTTGCCACGCAAATAGACATATTGTGACAGTTGAGTGAAACGGACTTTAATTGACACTGACTTTTTTTCATCGCTAAATATGTCCACAAAGCAAAACACCAGCTGAAACCTTTGTTCTCGTAACACTGATGCAATAGGGACAGTTTGCAAATAATACAGATGGAAGGAAGTCTACTTTAAATCAACCCATTTTTCAAGAAATCAGTCCACCTGAACAGTTGCACCAAACTTTAAATGCAGTTAAAAACTATGAGAGATTACATTTGAACCTCAGGTTACATTACACTCTGAACCTAGATTATTTTTTATTCTGTTGCTTCAAAACTTTAAAGTCCAATTTACAGAATGATTCAGTGTGAACTTTAAATGTACGATTGAGGAGGTTTAATTTTAAAACAGCTGCCTCTTTGTGATCAATTGAGGAAAATAATGAAGTTCTCTGAGGAAAGTTAAATCACACCCAGCTGAGATTTATGATGCTGCTGAAAATACCGGTTCTGCAAGGAAACTGAACAGGAAAGTTGGACCAGTGAAAGAAGTGCAGCTGTATCACCAAGCTGCAGCTTCTGGTGGCCCTGAGATTTTATGCAACTGGATGTTTCCAGAGGGTGGAAACCTGTCTGACCTGCACATCTCCACTGTCTGATAAACTTTCTGCAGCACACATATTTAACTTTTAGTAATTTGTCTTAATTTAAGCATCTCCTTATTGATCAAACTCTGTTTAATTTCAGTTTACATCAATACATTTAGATTTGTTTTCTTGTTGTGCATCAAAGCTACTTAATTTTTAATCTTGATTTACTCATTTTCAACCATGCAAAACTCTGATTAGACTGATTAGAAAAAATGTCAGATTAAATCATGTTTGTTGGTGCAGCCTAACCCACGTATAATATGATACTAGTGTGGGATTTACATTTTTGAAATGTGGAGGTTTGCAGACTCTTGAATCCTGAAACCTGTTTTAGCTGTTTCCCTCTTCCAACACACCTGATTCAAATGATCAGGATCATTATCAGGCTTCTGATCATTTGAATCAGGTGTGTTGGAAGAGGGAAACAGCTAAATCATGCAGGATAGTGGCCCTAGGACCAGGATTTGACACCCCTGTTCTAGAGCTTTCTTGGGGGGCGCGAACAAAATGACCGTAATGACGCCATATTGGCTGTAAAGCGCACCGCCTCAGCTTTCGGAAACCGTTGGATTTTTTCCGATAGCACAAACGGTGACATAATTACGGTATTCCAAAGTGTGATTTCCCAAACATGTCACCGATGACGGACTAGGACTTAAGGACTGCTCTTAGCGCTGCGCATTTACCAGGCAACCAGCAGGGTACCAGGAAGTCCTGCCAAAAAGTAGTCCGTTACAAAACTTCACGTGAAACATAAAATTTAGTTTTTTGTGTGTGTGTTTTTTTTTGTTTTGTTTTTACAATTTTGTTTGGTACTAGTTAAACAAACCGCATATAAACGTATTAATCAGAACGCTTAAAAGGTGCTGGAGTTTTATTAATTTTTTTTTCACCTCTGGACAAACCAGGTGAGTCGTTTCCCTTTTGTTTCTTGTCTTTAGGCTAAGCTAAGCTAAGCTAACCGACTGCCAGGTAGCTGCCTAGTGTACAAACATGTGTGTTATCAACAGAGTTAGGAAAGAATTCTCTAATATACAACGATGACACAATTACTAAATAAAGACAAAAATATAAGTAACTTATACCTATGTGTATGTTTGTATATTGTACATACATTGTTTTAAAATGTGTTTAAAAGTTGTAATGCTGCTAACAATGCTAATTTTTACTAAATATATCAGTAATCTGATTGCATTTTATTTGTTACTTTCCCCTTTTCTCTCCGAGCCTCGTCACCCATCTCCTCATCTAACCTTAAGCAAGACAGTAAATATGTAGATTTCCCAATATGTCAAAATATTCCACTGTGAGTGTTAGAATATAATTTTCAGATAAGAGTAGGACTTTCCATGAGTGGCACGTTCCAACAACAAAGCTATTCAAAGTGCAGCACATGGAATATAAAAGTATTAGGATAAGAAAATAAATAAATACAAGATAATATAAAAAGACACTGTTAAGTAGGATTTAAGTAAAAATAAATAAAGGGTAGGAATGAGCTAAAATAGAACAGGACAAACAGGTGAAATCAGTTGTCCTGAATATAAATCACCAGGAATGTGTGGTATTCTCTCACCCCGCTGGTGTTTAGAGAAAGGTTTTGACATGATGGCAGATTATGAGATTAAATCACTTGTTGGGACATGTTTGTTGCACTGAATAGAAATAATGCAATGGAACTTGATCTATAAATACTGACACCATTTTTTTCTTTGTTGAGGTTTGACCTATTTATAATAAAATGTAAATTATTGTAGATTCCAGTGGAGAAAAACTGTTTTACCCTGAAGACTGGGCCAACCTGTGTAAATATTCTCTTACTCAAAAGCGACCTACTTCTCGCTAAAGAGAGTGTACAGAGAGTTTGGTGCACAGCTTTCAGAGGGACACTGGCAAGGAAAACGCATAACTATTAACCACTTCCTGCTGCCGCATTAAGACAAAAACTAGATTGATTTATAGTTCTCTAAATTAGACTACCTTCTGAAATAAGGAAATGACCAGGAAACAAATTGTGCAATTTGCAGTAAAGTAACAGATTCTTCTTCTTCCTCCTTGCAACGAAAGATTGCCAAGTTTATTCCGTTGGTTACTGACTCATCTCCGCTCATGTATGTAGGAGGTTTGACGCCAAAAAGTACCCTCAGTTACACGAAAACACTAACTGGTGTTTCCCCACCAGAGCATTTCTTTACCAAAAATAAATTGATGACTAGTCATATGTGAGATTCTGACTTTATTCAAGTTACAGCGTTCACTTCCTTTCAGACTGTTTGTAAATAATTTTGTCTGTTTTCTCCCTTCACAGTCCGTCTGCTCTGCATGTTTCACTTTGCTGATAAAAGAGCAGTTTAAATCAGGAATCATACGTCAAGCCAGAATAATCTGATCACATCAAAGGATTAGTATACCTCCTCCCTTTGTTTCCCTGCTGCTCTGGTATGTTTGCACGTCATGTGTTTGTGTAACGACTGAAAAGAAGGAAGAAAGCGCAGACGGGCCACATGAAGCCACAGCCTCCAACTGACATCACATCGTGTCATGTTGTGTAACTGTGAAGACGTACGCTGTTCAGGTAAAACAGGTTTAGTGGCATTCTGTCTCTTATCCTCCCTCCTTCTTGTTTTACTGTCTCCTTCTTGCTCTTCCAAGTTTATTTATCACTGACAGTATCTGCAGATGGTTCAACTGATTCTACCAAGCTGATCATGGATTACTCTCAGTCTTTCTCTGTCCTCAATCAGAGGCTGAGACCTCGATACCTTGGCATCGCGCAGCTCGTCTATCCTCTAAAAGAAGTGGATGAAACGCAGGTGGACTCCCTCAGGAGTAAGACCACATCTCGGCGACCAACAGTTATCCCAACAGAAATGGATCCAAAAGTCTCTGTGACTCAAACAGAACCAGAAGATCCAGAAGAAGCTGGAAATGACGAGGATTTGGTTTCTGATGGTCTACAAGAAGAAATTTTTGCTGCTCTGCCGTGCTTTACCAACTCAAGCCTTCTGACAGATGCTGATGAAGGGGAGACAGCTGACGACAACAGCAGCACCTCACAGTCGGAGGAGAAAGACGGTTCAGGTGAGCTGAACTCAGAAGGGACAAGAGACTCTGCAGACTCACAGGCTTTGACCAGCGAAGATGGGAGCCCCTTCCAGAGGGCCTACTTGGACGGGACCCTACCAGACCTACTAAAGAGTGGCAGGCCGCTCAGCAGACGCAGGACACTGGGACACGTCTCTGAAACGGTAGGGAAACAATCTTTTTATTGTATATGTGTTGAAATCTGTTCTGCTGCAAACAGGCTTATTAAACAGTGAAACCTGTAATACTGGGAGGACACAGTCTTAGCTGTTGCTAAGCAGTAAACCAAACACGTACAACAGGCACAAAATTACAGATTGAAGTTCAAGAATCTCGTCCCACTGCATAATGAAGTATGATTAAAATATCTGTGACACTCTGATGTCAGAGAGCAGTAAACCACAGCTTGCAGTGATCATAAATGACTTTACACTGAACGCTTTATCATCTGATAATTACTGGTTTGATTTGTGGTCATGAGTGTACAAATGGAAACACACTGCTGGTGGAAAATGTTTTTTTGTCTTTGTCAATAGCTTTCATTACTCGGCTGTCTTTGTGTGCGTCTTCTTGTTATGCATTCATGTGTGCATTGTGTTTTCTGATTTCACGGCCAGTACAACTGGATTTCTTGCTTACGGTTTCACCCAGGAATTAGATAAGCAGTTTCTGTTTACATACTGTTAAAAGGTAATGAAGTTGGACTTTTTGTGTGCGGGTGTGTAGTTTCACAACACAACCTTTTTAATAAGTTCTGATGGAATATTGTTATAATACACTGCAGCTGAAAGAAGTTCGCAGAGAAGTGGAGCTGTCTCGGAGGAGAAGCATCAAGCTTAAGGCCCAGGTGGACAAACTACAGGAGAACAGAGATGGACCAGGCTGGAGTCAATGCAGAGAGAGGGTAAGGACTGCACACAGTACCAGGACACAGCATACATCAGCAGAGCTCTGTAGGTTTATTATACCTTCTTTCTACTCATTTAAATCCCAGGTCACAGAGGAGGTTCTGTCCATTCTGAGGCTGTTGCACCCGCTGACTGAGCCAGAGTCCAGTCAGCCGGAGCCGTCTGAAGGGGAAAACTGCCTGGACGCTGCCCTGGCACAGCTGCAGAATGTGGCGCGCAGACTGGCAATCAGCCAAACCAAACAGGTTGGGGCAACACCTGTATGCACTCTAATAAAGCTGCTCAGCATTTCCTGAGCTTGAGTTGATTTTAGTGGGCATGTTACTCAGAAGAATGTTTACTTTTCTCATACTAGTGGTGGCTCAAGTGAGAAAGTATTTTCATGGAGGGTTTGAGTTTATTTTCAATTTTTAGTTCAAATATTAGAATTTTAGCTCTTTGTATTTCCGCCTTTATTGATAATGACATTAATAATACAGACAGGAAACGTGGGAGGGAACTAGAATTAAAACTTCTGACAGTGTGGATTAGTATTATAGCTTAAATTAACCATTAGACCTCTGAGCACCATTGATGATATTAACTGGAGATGCCTGATTTAAAGATGCTTTCACTTGCAAACGATAAAAGACTTGAGTATACTTTTGGAAGGGCATCAATGTATTTTCAAGGTAGTTTCTTAGAGAGACCTAAAATTAGCCCTGAGCATAGGATTTATAAAGATGGATGAATCCTCAAGAATATCACCTGTAGTTTCTTGAACTGTGCTTTTGAAACTCAGTGTCATGCCCCCAACTCATAACTCATGGCTACTCAGAAAATGAGCAAAAGAGGTGGAGTGCGAGGTGGGCCATGACAGCATCTCTGGGCCATGGATTGTCCTGTGATGGTAGCTACCAGTGGCTCTTATTTATGCATAACTTTAATCCTTAATACAATTTAAACAGATGTTTTATATAAAAAATCACCCCCAGTACAGTTGTCACAAACGGGCAAATTAGCTATAGAGATCAAAACAGTTTTTTGGCTGTAAACCTGTTTATTTCTGCTGTAAAGTGGGTCATTTTAACGTGGAGGTCTTGTAGGAACTGACTCACTTTTGGAGCCAGGCTCAAGAGGTCGTTGGAGGAGCTGCATCTTTTAGCTTCATTTTTCAGTCTTGGATTTTGCCGCTTTGCCTGGAGGCTTGTGCACAGATATTAATGTTCACATGAGAGGCCTCTGTGCCCTCCTGATGAAGCACTTTGTTCATTGTTTCCTTGAGAAAAGATCATCAGTTCCTCCACCCAGGCGTCAAAGCTCAGCTATGTGGCCTGACAAGTTTACAGGTGACAGCATCAGTAACTGTTTCTGGTATTTACTGAATGCTAGTCAGACATTTAGAGAAAGTCACAAGGTGTGCGAACCAAGTTGGGATTAGATATGAATGTTCAAAAATAAAACAGTCACATCAGTGAGGTTTAAAGAGGAAGAATAACAAGAGTTATGACATTACATAACCTGCCTCCTCTGCTTGTTTGGCCATTTAGGATATAAAACCTGGAAAAAAGGGAGCAGAGGACAGTGCTATTCTGCAGCAGGCGCTGCGCGACAGAGATGAAGCCATAGAGAAGTGAGTCCACACACAGTCACACATCTCTAAATAACAAATGAATCAAAATTTAAGGGGAAAAAAAGGGAAGCTGAAAGACCTGCATCTATTTTGAGCAGTGTGTCATTGTTTCTGTTCTGCTGTGCAGGAAGAAAGCGATGGAAGCTGAGCTGCTGCGGAGTAAAACGGAGCTGATGGCACTGAACAACCAGCTGCTGGAGGCTGTGCAGAAACGTCTGGAGCTATCGCTGGAGGTCGAAGCCTGGAAGGTAAACCTGAGCTAACTTTACTGTTTAACAGGGACAATAGAATGATGTGCTCACTATCTATGAAAATGGCTGAGTGAAAGAGAGATGGCAGGAAAATGTGAACATATGGAAATCAGCCAGAGAAATCCAGAAAAGTAGGACACCCACACACACACGCATAATGAGTGTTAAGCAGACGCTGCTTTCAGGACGTGTTGAGCCGTGAAACACACACAATTCAAACTACAATTAAAATTCACTCACATTACATTCAGCACATGCAGCCGTTGAAGCCAGCTGGTATCCTGCCTCAGTGTTTTGGCCTCAGGCCTGTGTGTTCTTCTGCTGAGCGCCTGCCTCCCTGCAGTGTCGCACTGAAACTACACTGCACACTGCAAGTGTTGTCAAGTTTACTGGTGAGAGCAGCAGTGTCTGTTTAAGCTTTACACCTCATATCCAAACAGATTTCTCTTCCCCCTAAACTACAGAAAAGAGACAAGTATGATGTTTACTTGTGTTTTAGTGCCCCAGTGTGACACTAAATACACAACATCATACCAACACATGCATCTCATTGTTACAAAATGTATTCAGATCTTTCCCTGGATTGTCATCTTGTTTATTTTTCTGACTTACTACTCGTGGAGTCATCTGACAATGCATCTTCCCTTAAAATGATAATCTACCTGTAGCCTAGTAATGAAATTGTATTATTAGAACCAGTACCAGCTCCATCGTCTTGATAATTGTTGTATTTTATTAGTTCTTTTTAGTAAAGTTGCAATGTGTGCAAAGGTGCTTTCTTTCTAGATGATGCTTTGCTTTGTTACACTTCAACAATTTGACAGATCAATCTTAAGGATTGTACATAAACATTTGGTCAAGGCTATGAATTTTTTCACCCTTTTTTATAAAGTATTTTCTGCAAGCTGTAATCACCCAACATTTCTTCTTTCCTCAATATAGCACTTAAGTGGCACAACTTCTTTTACCATTACAAACTAAAAAAAAGTTTAAAGAATGAAATGGTGTAACTTTTTAAGATATAATATCCAGAAAAAAGTGAAGGTGGAATAAGATAAAATTCAATCACTATTCTCCATAATTGATAAATATCCTTGATTATGTTTGTAAGTTGATTGTGATGTGAAAACGAAAGCTCTGAATCAGTGGCAGGTTTGTCACTGACCCACTGGGCCCATTAAACCATTATTTATAACAATCTGGTCTTTTTTTTTTAATAATCCATCTTGTAAGCAAAAGCTAAGGTTAAAATGACATGACCCCCTCTGCTCTACAACCCTTCCTCTAATAATCTGTGTACAGTCCTTTATTCACCAGCACACTCACTATACATCTCTCTGAAAGCATCCACAGACGTGATAAATGTAAACTAGGTCACACTCCCACGGGTTTGAAATCCGGCTCATCATCATGTTTGTCGTGTTTCTTTCCCACATTTTCTGCCACATGATTCTCTGTAGATTTGCAGATTTTTTTACCAGGTATTTCTCGTGTTCTGACAGCCTGTTTTTTTAACCTTGATTTACCTCAGGAGGATGTTCAGCGGATCCTCCAACAGCAGCTGCAGAGTCAGCAGCAGGCAGAGCAGGCCCAGAAGAAGACCTCGAGAGGTCTGGGCCTCCTCAGGAGAAACAAACCGCCCATCCAGCGGCCGTCCAACTTCCCTCTGTCTACGCCAACCCCTCCCACAACCAACACAAACCAAATCTTCCTCGCCAGATCTGCCGCTCCGGCTCCCAGCACGCCTCCTTCTTCCAGCAGCAAGTGGAAGCTGAGGAGAGGCAAGAGCAGCCGTCAAGGAGACCAGGATGCAGGGCAGGAGTCAGAATTTGGTCGAGATGACGGGGGCTTCCAGGTCGTATCACTTGATTAAAACAGTGATGACTTTACACTTGAGTGCACTTACATCTACCTAAAGTCCCTCTTCAGTCAAAAATGTGCCTCTTACTGTCCTTTACCGAGTCATGTTTGACAATCAAAGGTTGTTTTTACATTTATCTGCTGAAGGGTGAAAGTTTTTCTAAAAATCTGAGTTTAACATGCATGTGAGCAGCACTTAGTGACAACACAACTAGTTTGGAAAACAGCCATTCACTAATATGTAGCCGACGATGTGGAAAAGCTCCAATGCACAAAAACTTTTCATTGAATTAGGAGACTTCTTCTGTCCGGCGGTTACACTTGTACAATGAACCATATTTGCATATTCATAGATTCTGGATTTCTCAGTGAGGAAGGAGGCAAAGATGCCATTTTAAGCAATTTTAACAAGGTAACTGCACTTTTATTGTGGGAAAACCAAACATGCACAAGTTATTATTAAAGCAGAGCATTTTTATATATTTTAAAACATGTCTGGAGGAAATGTTTAATATTTTCTTGGGAAACATGCTTTAGATGTTGTATTAAGTGTCATTTATGTATGAAAGGTAACAGGTTGTGAATGAGCCAAGTAAATGTTGAATACTGTAACACTTAAATGCCTTACACTTATTGACCTTAATATTTGTTAGTTGTTGTGAATAAATGAAATTCTTGCACAAAAACTCCTTTAAACCTCTAAGTCAGACTGCAGTTCATTTTGTGATGTTCACCACATGACTGAAGCTTGTTGGAAGATTCAAAAGAAAGAAACATACATTTAGTTGCTTATTTTGACTATTTTATTGTATAATATCATTTTCAACAATATATAGTCCACTTCTATATGCATCTTGCACACATTTAAAATTTTTATATATATATTTTTATATATATATGCCATTATCTAGAATGAGGGCCACCACTGTGGCAACATGTTCAACAAACTGAGACGTATGTAGCACAGCAAAGTCGCACCTGATGACAAGAAAAGGCATGCTCATAGTGAAACAATATACAATCCTGAACAGATGATTAGTCTTTGAACAACTTTTTCTATACTGTTGACAGAGTATCCTTTGACTTCTTCTTGTCCTACTGCAACAGTGCAGCAGCATAACCTGCATTCAAATGTCAGCACAACCCAACCCCCCAACAATCTATTCACATTGTGCAACAAGACAGATCTGTCCTGTGGTTGAAGGAGGATGAAGGGGCGACTCTCCGCTAACTGGAGCTTTATAAAAACAATAAGGAGAGTTTCACTCAACTGAATTCTGATCATTTAAAGCCTTTTTAGACTCCTGTATTGACATCAAACGAACATAAAACACTGATTGTAGTAAACATTTAGCGCCTCAACTGTTAAGCCTCCTTGTGAGAAAATTCACACAGAACTGGCAACCCAGCTGCCAATCTAAAGTCTACTGACAGTTATTGTAGAATAAAGTTTATTTTTTATAAAGTTTTACAGAAATGGAAAAGGAGCTCTCAGTAAAAGAGGCACATACAAATCAACGACACCCTGCTTGTTCACACGGATGGCAGTTTCACTACTGGACCATACTTTTCAAACCCATGGAAAAAGGAAGGATATTAACACTATTACGGTTAGATAACAATATACAGTGTTGCAGCATATATTTGTGAGATACCCATAGAGCCTTGCGCCATATTTGTAAAGAGTAAGTGAGATACAGATAATAAATTGGTAAAACATCATTTCATCTAAACACTAACTGGACTGACCAAATACATAGACACAACAACGTTACCACGGCTTATTGCCAGACAGACAAAAGAAGAGGATAAGTGTATAATAACTAGCATATCCAGTTGTAACCTGAGTCGGTCAGGAAACAGTTTGTGCTGATACTGCATGAGAGTTTCAGCTTGGTTTTAATAGACGATTATATTGGCTTAAAAATATAACCAGCGCTCTCGATGACCTGGAGTTGTGACACTGTAACCAACCTCATTAATGACATACAGCAGATACAGAGGAGAGGACGCGTTCCTGCCCACAATACTGAATATACCACTATTATAAACATTAAAATAACCTCCTACAGCAAACCATCTGTACACATCAAGTCTTAATTGCAGCCTCTGTGAAGAGCTCCAACCTCCTGACACGAATTTTGCTTTGCACATTCTTCACTCGTCTCCAAGAGGAACTCCAGATATCCAGTATTTGTTTCATTGCAGTGCTGTCACAACTTTCATATCTTAACAGCGATCTTCCTGCTGGTTCACTTCAGCAGTCTGATTGTACTTGACCAAAAGCCATTTTTCTATTATACTGGCATAAATGTGTCAACATAAAGAAAGCACTGTGCAAATCAGAGTTTCTTTGGATTAGTATATCACCTCCAAAAACAGCCCTGTTATGTTAAACTGGAGATATTGTCGTTGCTACCGTCTACTTAATAATCACATCTAAAACCAGCCAATCTAGTAACACTACCTGTCTGGCAGAGAGACTAAACAAAACAAAAGTTCACCTACACTACACTAAAGCTGATACTGTTAAAAGGTAAGAACTGACTGCTGTAAAACTGCGAGTTTGGTCCAGTGTTGGCAAATATTAGCATCATTAATGACTCCGCTTGCTCTTGCTGAAGCCGCTGAATTCTCACCTTCAGGTTTCGACTAGCAGACGCTCAGAGGTGCTGAGCTTTCAAAAAAAAAAAAAAAAAGTTCTGAGGCGAAGGCTGGAGGCAGCTAGGACTGAAGGAAGGAGATGATGGAGCTGATGAAATCTAAGGGTTTGTCTGCGTGAATCCAGTGGCTCGCGTCTGGGATGTACTGGATGTCAGCGTTGGGGAACAGCCTCTGGATTTCTGGGTAATCATCGGAGCTGGAGTGAAGATGTGGAGAAGGATGGGATGAGATGAGAATGTCAGGTTAAACGGCAACAGAGATGGAAAAAATCATTCATACATTCATATGATAGTAGATATTAGTTAACACAGATCAAAATGGATTTTATACATCTGTCCCTTTCCCTCATTTGTCTGTCGTTACTGTATCCTCAAGTCAAAATATCTCTGCCCAATAGGTATGTATATTTTAAAAAATACGGGTTATCACAGTTTAATTTTTAAAAATGTGTTTATCTTCTGAAATATTAATTGAATTTTGCTTTTTAGTTTTAGTTTTTTGGTTCTTTATGCTTCTGTAAATTTGATTGCATTGTATACTGCATATTTTCCTTTTCATTCAGCTTATTTATTCATATGTATTTAATGTATTTTTCCTTCTGGTGCTTCTGTCTAACGTTTCACGGTAGATCAAGGTGACACCTGTTCAACTGTTCCTCAAAGCAAATATCTAATCAGCCAATCACGTTAAAGAAACTCAATACGTTCAGGCATGTAAGCATGGCATGGAGATCTGCTGAAGTGTCAGAGCGGGAAAGAAGATTTAAGTGAATTTGGACATTGGATGGTTGTTTGCTTGAGCATTTCAGACCTTGCAGATGTGTTGTGATTTCAAGCTCAACCATCTCTAAGGTTCACAGAGATGGTCAGACTGGTTCAAGCTAAAAGGCAACACTAACTCAAGTAACCACGCTTTAAAACCAAGGTATACAGACGAGCCTCTCTTAACGTGCAACACCTCAAACCTTGACGTAGATGAGCTACAGCAGCAGACGACCACACAAGGCACTGCTGCTATCAGTTAAGACCAGAAAACTGAGGATAATTAGACAATAGAAGATTGGAAAAACGTTGCCTGGTCCGAGTCTTGATTTGCACTGTGACATTCAGATGGTCAGACTCTGGTGTAAACAGCATGAATGCATGGATCCATCCTGTCTTATATCAACAATCCAGGCTGGAGGTGGTGGTGGGGGGTATTTTCTTGGCACATTTAGGGCCCCTTAATGCCAAGTAAGCATCACTCATTGAACACCAGACCTGAGTGTTGCTGCTGACCATGTCCAACCTTTTATGACCACAGTGGACCATCTTCTAATGGCTACTTTCAGCAGGAAAACGCACCATGTCACAAAGCTCAAATCACCTCAGACTGGTTTAATGGACAGGACAATGTTCTCAATGTTCTCATTGCACTCAAATGGCCTCCACGGTCACCAGCTTTCACTCGAATGATGACAGAATTAGATTAATTCTACAATACTAAAGGATTATTCCGAGCATCCAAGAATGATTTGTTGTCCACTCATTCCAGGGATAATTGTGAACTACGGAAAATTACCACCTATTATTACTTTTTTTAAATGAAGAGTTTACTGGCAACTAGTGCAAATACTATAAATACTATAGTATACAGTGCTATAATGCTAAATATGCTAATAATGCTAAAAAGCTACAGTGAAGCTAAGTACTTTAGGCTTATGTTCCTTTCTCTGGGTCTGTTGTATTTCATACCTGATATAAGCAGAACTGGCTCCACCCAAAAACAGCGTGGGACCCTCATAGGCGGAGTCAACATTAGGGAAACTCATGATGTTATCAAGGTGCGCCGAGATGGCCTCCAAGTTGACCCTCCAGGCGTAGTGTCCGTTCTGCTCCACCAGGTTGGTCAGCAGGAACTGACGCACCGAGTGCTCCTGAGGGACGGAAGAACACATGATGACTGCACTGATTTAAAACCAAACTTAACTAATGATTGTTTATATGTGAAGGGAATTATCACAACTGTCTGTGTTCACAACCTGCAGCTCATTGTTTTGGTTCTAGGAATCCTAACTTTACTATTTTGGTTCAATCACTTCCCTCTGTAGAGTCATTTTCAAGTAGAAGGGAGCAAATTTTCAGCAAAAAAATCGCTAAAAACTGACTGAACCATTTCTGACACGGAGTCTGTAGCAGCTAAAGAGTCAGATAGTTCCCTTAGGAGCAGGTTGAGACCAAAACAGAGCTAAAAGAGAGTCAATATTAGGCTTTTACCAAGTGGCCAGAAATGCAACTCCAAACTTTAAACAACTTTAAATGATATGAAAAGGCAATTGGCAGCTAACAAGTTTGCCACATCAACTTTGTTAAGTATTAATGCTGCCCTCAAGTGGCCCAAAAGGTCAGTTATTGCAGGTTTAATATCAGCTTCAGGAACCTACACGACAAGAAAGATAAAGCAAACTCATGACACACTAATGGATCTTCTGGAAAAAGCAGGTTTTCTTTATTTAGCGATTTTAAATATTAAATGGATTACTATCAGAAAGAACTTCTGACCTTGACCAAACTGCGCAATTGATCCTCAGCCATCCGCCTGGCAGTGGACCGAGGGATGTCAACAGAGATCTTCACGTCCTGCATTGCCTGGATGTAATAGCGGAAGTTGGTGCGTGCGGTGGTCTGGGCTGGACTGATGTCCACGACCACCAACCTCTCCACTAAACCAGGCTGCAAACAGAGACAGACAGACCAAGGTGAGCAGGTAGGAAAGGATACAATAAGACGCCAATGACAAAGTGGAAACAGGACGAGCTATGGCATGAGGGTCAGGAGGATTATTAGGTTCAAAGAGGACAGAAACATACAGTGAGAAAGGTCAGGTGACATCCAGCGAGGAGACTATATGGTCATGATAAATTCATGGTGACATTTTACAGCTGCTAACCTGCGTCAGTGCCGTCGTCATGGCGGTTTTCCCTCCCATACTGTGGCCGATGAGGACGCACTTCTCGATACGCAGCTGGGCGAGGAGGTGTTTTAAATCGCTGGTCATCGCTTCGTAGGTCAGCACGGGGCTGTGAGGGCTGTTGCCATGGTTACGGGCGTCTACAGTCAGCACCTAACTGGACAAAGGACAGTTAGGACACTTGGAACGGGGAAAAGGAGGCAACAAAAGCAGACACAAAAAACTTTTATGTCAGCTGTATGTTTTTTTTTTTGGCCCCAGCTCTGGAAGGTGACAGCACAGACAAAGGCGGTACTGTGCACACAAAGTGATGAGTTTCTTCAAACAGTCCCAGGGGCAGATTATCTACCAGTGTTTATTACAACAGTACAGACTGTTGAGGAAGTGTCAAATGACAGGCAACACACAGCTGATTGTACATTCCCAAGCCTGCTTTTGTAGGACGGTTATTGTCAGACTGCTGAGAGCAAACTGCAACACATAAGGATGAATTGTTCTTGATGTAACAGCAGACAGGTGTGATTTCTTCATCACTGCATTACCTTTCGGCCTGTACGCTGCACCAAGGACTTCGCTATTGAGTGGAAGTTAGATTTACTGCCAAAAAGCCCATGTAGAAACACCAGGGGAGTGCTCTCTCCCTTCCCGTCGAAGACATCATAGGTCAAGCTGACTGGGCTGCGGGGAAAAAAACATTCATGTTGATTAGTCACAATCTACTCGGCTACAATACAAGAACAATGTCACTACTTGGACAGGAACGGTAAATCTAAGTGATAAAACTCAAACTGATTAGACTTTCAAGGAGCAGAAATGCTTCAACTCATAGTGAAAAATAATTTGCAGAGCATCTTGTTTTTTCTAATCTGACATAGACCCTGTTCAAACAGAATATCAGGGAATATTATTCAAAGAGAAGAAGCCAGAGGCAGCATTGTTCAGTAATTTGTGATTTACTGGGTGGAAACTGTTTTGCTTCCACCTACTGATACAGCACAGGTGACCATACAGGTAAAAACACACAAGTTTAAGTCATCTTTTATCTAAAAACACTACATTTCACTTGGTATCATGTGGATATGTTCATTAAAAAGGTCATTGTTAATCATTTTATTGCAGTATGATTTTAAATCTTACAGTAACTAATCCCAGATTACAGATAGAACGATTATTTAATACGTTTTTACGACAAACTTCCTAATAAAGGCGTGGACACAGCTGTTTCATAAGAGCTGAACTATTTGGGGACAATATGTAACTGCGATTTTTCTGACATACATTGCAAAGTCCTACCTCAGTTCAATATTCAGTGTATAATTGATCTAAAATACGTTATGGGGCATTGCCACATGACTTACAATCAAAAGCACGACTGTCACACAAGGAGGAAGGTGGGAATTTGTAAATCCATTGACACAAGTTTAAAACCTTGATCATAACATACATCTGAAATGACACCCTTTGCATTTGACTAATTGTTTTTTTTCAAATTGCGATTTAAATTTTAAATCAATTAACTGTTCAGTCAGTGTTATATAACGCTACACAGAGAGAAGACACACTTTCATGACCCCATATACAATCAAATAATGCAACACAATGGCCCTGATTAAGGCTTTGTGAAGCTATTGCATTCAGGTTTTTAGACAGAAAGGCTATTGTGGCTGTACACTGACTCATCTGTTTATCATTTGCCTAATTATTCTTTTTTTTTAACCATCATTTATCCACTTGGGGAAATTCAACTTCTGCATTTAACCCATCCTACTATACATACAAGTAGCAGGAGCAGTGGGCTGCCGGGGTGCAGCGCCCGGGGAGCAGTCAGGGGTTAAGGGCCTTGCTCAAGGGCCCAACAGTGGCCGCAGTCGGGGTTCGATCCCCTGACCTTCTGATCAGTAGTCAGGGGCTTAACCTGTTGGCGCAACAGGTTAAGATGAGAGATTGAACAGGTTAAGATGAGGTTAAGATGAGAGGTGACGTTGGAGAAACTCAAGCAAGTCCAGATGCTACAAGTGAATCTACAGTACAAGGATAGCCACGACCTGGATGACTGAGAACCTTCACAGACATGGAGCCTGTACCTTGGAGTTGGAGAGTTTTGGACCAAAGTTTTTCGATCTTTTCTGTGATATTTTTTACTTTGGCTCCATCCTAACATTTGGCTATTTTCTATTGAAGTAATCAGAAGTCACAAGAAGAAGTTATATTAACTCACTGAGCCTTTTTATTTATTAATAGCTTCATAAATATAGACTCTCAGTGATTCTGAATGATGATTAAAGTTAAATGAACCACTTCTCTACTTTTAAAGGAACCAATAAGTATAAAAAAAAAAAACCTCTGAAGCTGGAATTTTTCTGCATCAAAGCTACAATATAAATATATCTATCTAGATTATGATTGCACCAATTTCATGCCTCGGTCTTTTTCCTCACAGTAACTGCATCAGTTTGTCACAAAGCAGAAGGACGGAGCTCAGCTTTATTTTACTGCTGAATATCAGATTGTTTTGTGCCGTCATCATCTTCACCTTGTCTCTCCGTCTGAGACAGAACGGAGGTTAGATGTCTTTCTCAGATATGAAAGGAGGATATAGCAGCATTTTTATCAACTTCCCTCATGTTAGATTCACCATCATCAATCTCTACTGGCATTGAAAACTTATGACTAAACAGAAGCAACTCATACAGACCGGAAAGTTTTGGGCATCTCTGCAGCAGCATGTTAAAGGAGATTTATCCACAGAGCCCAAATACCAAGCCGCATTATTAACCCTTTAAGACAGGGGTCTCAAACTGCGGTCCTCGAGGGCCACTATCCTGCATGTTTTAGATGTTTCCTTCTTCCAACACACCTGATTCAAATGATCACGATCGTTATCAGGCTTCTGCAGAGCTTGATGATGAGCTGAATCAGGTGTGTTGGAAGAGGGACACATCTAAAACATGTGCAACCGATAACAAGCGAGTTTGAGACCCCTGCTTTAAGACCTGCCATAGAACAAGTAGCCAGAACATATCTTTACATTTTTACATGCTGTAGTGCCATTTAAAAAAAAATCTAAATACACATATAATCAGACATAACTATATACAGAAAGAACCAATTTGCAGAAAGACAACATGTACATCAAAGTAAACTATAGATAAATATATACACTATATACATCAATGGTGCAATCAAAGTTCAAAGTCGAACATTACACTTCAATAGCACCAGTGGAGCTGTGATAGGACTTGTGACAAAATCCTGTCCATGATAAACACAGAGTGGCTGTGTTAAGAGTGTAGGGAGTGTGTGGTGAGGGTCTGGAACCACGTGATAGTTCGTGCTCACAACGTGATGAAGTGTATTCCGACGTAGGGACTTAGCGATGTGACACCCACGGTCTAGATTATAATGATTTTGTTGTGGTGTTTTATACTGGATTTCTGCAACACATCAGTGG
This sequence comes from Chromis chromis, assembly GCA_900302755.1. Classification (NCBI taxonomy): domain Eukaryota; kingdom Metazoa; phylum Chordata; class Actinopteri; family Pomacentridae; genus Chromis; species Chromis chromis. The sequence goes on from OMNN01030884.1 coordinate 31,331, forward strand.
AAGGAAACAGCGCTCTGGGACACGTTGGATGCCTGATATGAAAGTGTAAAAAGAATTATCGCTCTATCTTATTTGGTTGCAATTCTACCACATTTAACAATAGATACGCAAACGGGCGCTACCGTGGGTCTTGAAGGGTTAATAGTGTAACCCTTAAAAGGTGCAGGAAATGGGGAACAAAACGAAAATGAATACATTCTCTTTGATGTAATGGTTGTTTTGCAGGGTGAGACTAAATTTTCACACTGGTTTGCACTGCT
>OMNN01030888.1:0-11286 GCA_900302755.1 Chromis chromis
ACCAAACACACACAGTGGAGAGCATGTTTCTGGCAACCCCTCCTTCCCCTACATCCCTTTTTTTCTTTCTGTCTTTATCTGTCCTTCTTTCAAATGCCAGTATATGCCCGGTAACAACACACACACACACACACACACACACACACACACACACGCTCTTGCAGTACCTGGTTCCAGATAATTGAGATTGTTAGAGTATAGCTCAGCATGTATTAATGAGATCTTTGTAAAAGGGTCAGTTTGCCCAAATTGCAAATACCTATTTTCTCCACTAACGCCCAGTAGCATCTAGGCATGCGGATAATTTTTGTTTTATTCGTCCATGCTCTGGGATATCTGCCTCTGAAGGTTTCTAATTCCACCTTCATTTATAAAACTTTTTTTTCTACCAAAGCACAAGCCCCAATGCAACCTTAATAAATTATAGGGAATGCTTTAATTACAGCCTGCAGCAGATTTTTGCAAAATTAAATTTTTTGTACGGTTGAATGGTGCACCCAAACCAGTGTAGGTAGGTAGGGAGCAAGATGTCAAGTTAGGGAATAAAAGGTAACAATATAACAAAACCTAGGAATGAAAATGAAGAAAGAATTTCTGTGCCAAAAACTGCAGTTCCTCGAATGGCCACTTGAGGGCAGCTACAAAAACGAGTCAATCCCCATTGACTCCCATGTTAAAATGCCCAACTTTACAGCAAAGATAAACATGTTTACAGCCTGGTACAAAAATGGTTTCTATCTGTTTAGCTAATTTTCCCATTCATGATAACTGTACAGATGTGAAATTTTATATAACTCTCTCATTTGAATTGTATTAGTTATACAGAATTTGTTGCAACCCCAAAATAAATGGCTTAAAAACACAAATAATTTGGATGCATCCAATGCTACCCTCTTTTCACCTAATTAATCATCTTGTTTCATTGCTGCTATGTAGGTTTTGGTTTATACTTCCACTGGAACACTGACAATTCAGAAGAATTACATTATGTTGCATGCTTTCATTTATAGCATTACCAATTTATAGTTATATACTAGCATGATGCCTCCTAGATTTTTTTTTATAATTTTTTTTACCAGTGTAGGTGGGGAGCAATATGTCAAGTTAGGGAATAAGAGGTAACAATATAATAAAATTGCCAAATGTGCCAAAAACTGCAGTCCCCCACATTATATGTTGCATGCTTTCATTTATAGCTTTACCGATTTATATTTATACACTAGCATGATGCCTCACGGATTACATTTTTAATCAAAACACGGTTAATTAATGCCTTCAGCAAGTTGCAAATCAGTAAAAAATTTGCTGACAGCATATGTTAGTTTTTTTTTTTTTTTTACACAATACCCAATTTTTAATGCAACATCCTCTGCAAGCAATTAAAGCAAGCACAAACCTTTTTCAAGTTATGCTTAAGAACAAAGTTAGATGAAAGATTGTGGACAAAAGTCACACATCAGGCTAACCTAACCAGATGCAAAACTCAGGATGCAAACCCCAGTTTCTGGTATGTAAATCCTACATTTTGCACATAAACCACCCACCCTGGTCTGCTCACCATGACTTCTGTGCAAAAGTAGAATCCAGCAGTTTGTTCCCAGGAAAGATCGGTACTTGTAGCCAACCACCAAAAGCACCCAAAGATTGATGTTTTAAAACCTGTACAGATACCTGAACTCTCCAAGGCTAGGTTCTACTACAGGTAAGAAAGAAAGATGTTTTTTTTTGTAATTTGACAGAACTGACCCTTTAATGTAACAAGAAGGTCAGCTGTTATGTTCTGAAGGTTGACATACAGGCAGTAAATAATTAATCGAAAAGATGTTTAGGGTCAGCAAAACATGCCAGCGCAGGGAACAGAGTGTTTCCTTGCGCTTGAGGCCTCCATCGCTCCATCGCCCCTTCACTCCACCAGCCATCCCTCCATCACAGAGTGAGAGAGGGGAACGGACAGCACCGCTCGAAGCCAACGGAGCAGTAGAGCGAGCAGAGGAGAGAGAGGAAGGGAGGAACAGAAAATGAAGTGAGGGTAGAGGGAGGCAGGTGTGGAAATACAGTAAGCTGGAGCCAAAGAGCAGGAGCCCCAAATGCAGAGGAGTTGTTCTCCCCTCTGGTTATCCTCCATCACCCTGCCTTGTGTTTTCTCCATCCCCGTGACTCTCTTCATGGCCCTTTGGCTCCATGACCCCTGTGTCGGCTGCCATTTCTCAGCCCGGCCCTGTCACTCTCCTTCCCGGCTCACATGCAGCCCACACTGGAGGGTCGAGTGTCGTCAGCGGAGCTTGAACCTCACACCATTGTTGTAAGACAGAGCAGATCCTGTGACGGACTAAATGTGACAGTTGAGGTGCTGACCTTTGGTCCGGAGACGACAGACAGAAAGCGGCAGCCGGAGCACACATGGGTACTTCATACATACGGAAAACACACTCAGAAAGAAGGAACACACACTTTGCCTCTCATGGGTTAGAATACAAGGTAACACAATGTAGCAGGAAATAAATGTGTATGAAAATATGAGGCACATTTAAAGTCAGGATAATGATGAAAACCTCTTTCCTAAAAAACAATAACCACGCTGTGAGTGAGTACATTTTTCTAGCGCAGCGCTGAAATAGGAATGCATAAAATTATATCAGGTCCTGCTCAGTGGGAAAATGAGCCCATTATTAAGAGGTGTGAGAATAATCACAGTGAAGAACTGAACAAAATATGTGTGAGGCTGCAACAGAAATCAATGATCTGTGGTAGTTTCTAATTCTACTGTTGTTTTTGTCTATTACTTTTTCATCCAATAAGCTTTCCTAATAAGTAAATATGGAAACTGGAAAAACATATCTTGTTAAATGACAAAACCTGGTAATAACAATGATAAAAAAAATAACATATGATACGTATGTGTTTCCTCCTGCAACAAATGCAAAAAATTCAAAAATAAAAATAAAAACCTGACCATACTTGCAGAACTTTAAAACATTTATGTTTTATACTTTCTTACTTGGGTGTTGTTTTTTGTAAAAATCCATACAAAAACCAAACAGGAAAATGTCAAGTTGTGGTTTTAGAGGGGTTTATGTTTTTTTGTTTGTTTTTTTTATTTGCCAGGAGCTGCTGCCTGTTAAACTGGTAGAAACAGCAGAGAGTCAGTTGCACCTTCTTCTTTTTTTTCCATTTTACTGTCTTTAAAAAAGGGAATAAGCATACATCCCATCTAAGAGTACCAAGGAGCAGAAGTTACTGCATGATGCATCCCAGAACCAAACAATCACAAAATCCAAGGATCCTTTTTCACAGCTGTAAATTCAGTAGAAGACCATTTGAGAAGGCAACTATAACAAAAACCTCCATTTATATGGTACATTTGCGCCGTACACAAGGTAACAAACAGCAAAAATACAATTTAATGCCCTCTTGGAGACAACAGGAAGTGTCTCCTACCAGCCAAAAGAGCCGATCAGGACTCTGAGTGTCAGTTTTGGGTCTCCGCAGACCTCTAACAGGGCAGAGGAGTTGTGTGTTGGCCTGCAGCTCACCTCCTGAACCTCCCCTGCTGACACTTTGAAGTGTATGCACCAGGATGAACTGGTTTCAACCCAGAATTAGAGGAATCCTGGACACTCTATCATCCTATGGGACCAGTATTAAACAAACACATTGGATGGACACAAATCATTCAACTTCTTTCATCTGATTGTCTCCAAAAGTCTTGTTTTCCTTACTGATGAATGTATCTGCTTGTATTTGTAGTTATGCTATAAGGTACTATCACATTCAACTAAATCACGCAATTTATATGCATGCAAAACTCACTTATTAATATTTCAGTAACCACATGAGATAAATCTGTCATGTTTGATCTCATTTTAAACACCAGGACATCAGAAACCTAATTCTTTTTTTTAAAAGATTTATTTTTGGCCTTTATTAGATAGGACAGTGGATAGAGACGGAAACGGGAGAGAGGATTTTAAATTGTCCGTAGGTGTGAATGAGAGTGTACTTGGTTGTTTGTCCTGTGTGTGGCCCTGTGATGGCCTGGCGACCTGTCCAGGGTGTCCCCTGCCTTCGCCCTAAGTCGGCTGGGATATGCTCCAGCCCCCCCGCGACCCTGCAGAGGATTAAGCGGCGTACAGATAATGTACAGATAATGGATGGATGGTATTTGACCTCTGACCTCTGACCTCTCGTGTAATGTGTATCTAGAGTGAAGCGTATTTCATATTAGATGTGATCATTTCATTAATACTAAATCTGAAATATTAACATTTTTTCCAGTATTTCCGTTGGTGCACTAAAGTGTTGTTATGCTACACTTAATTTCCTTTAAATCACCTTATACTGACTTTTTAATGAATGTAGCCAAGTTGCTAATATGCAGAAAGATGATGATCTTCTTAATCTCACCTTCAAAGCTCTGATTAGTTCATTCTGACTCGTCAGTAGTTTCCCTAACTGAGAAAAATCACACTTCTGAGAATCACTGAACAATTCAGAAATGCATTCGGCAAATTCAGACGTCTAGAAACAACAAAAGTCACTTTGGAATTTTGAAAAGTTCCTCAAACATACAGTATATCGAGGGATCCTTCAAATTTGCATCATTCCAGAATAATTTACATACTCCATAAGTTTTGAATTAGTAATGAAGCCGTGCCTATGTACAGTAAAACCCACATAAATAATACATGTGCTTTGCATAAGGTTGTTTCTTGTGTGACATACATAAATACCACGTTTTCCTTTATCTGGCTAAAAGAGACTCTCAACGCTGGAAAGAGACGAGAGCAGCAGCGGATAACAAGCTCACATCTTAACTAGAGCACTTTCCGTTCAATAACCATTTGTTTTCCTAAATGTCAGTCGCTTTAAACAGGTTGTATAATCCCTGTAGAGTTGGGGCTCCTAGCTCCAGTAACAGGCCGGAGTGAATATTGAAATTACCGGGGATTGGAGGTAAAAGGTTTTTCTGTCACAGCAGTGTTGTGTGAGTTCAGGCTGAAGCGGTCTCTGAGGTATTTTTTTTCCTCCCTTCCCCTCTGGCAGTCTTCTGTTTCCATCAATTCACTTTTTTCCTCACTCGCTCACTATCTTTCCCTCTATTTTGCCAACCGCATTTCACCTTCATTGCCTCCATCTTTTTAAAAAACGCTCCACCTCCGAGTTCAATTCTACGGTCTGATTCGTAATCTCGCCTCTTTATCTCTCTTTATTTTTGGTGACACACGCCATCTCCCTCACTTCCCTTTACCCCTGTGTCTTTCTCCTTTAAGCCTCTGTTCTCCTTCCTCACTTAAAAAATAGCCTGCGTCCGCTCTCTTCCCTTTCTTTTTCTTTCTTTCTTTTTTTACTTTCCGTCTTCCTCGGAGGGGCCCAATCACTGACTTTCTTCCCCTCCCTCCATCCCTCCTGCTCCCTTGCAGTGTTTATTTAAGCAGTTTCACAGTCGCTGCACCCTGCTCCGACTGTATCGAACCACCAGCCCTCCTCCTCCCCCCTCCATCATCTCTCGTGGACACACTTTGTATTTGTGCCTCTGCATCTCTGCACTCCTCTCTCTCACTCCTTTTTTTTCCCTTTCTTTCTTCTAATTCTTCTATACTTCACTTTATCCCTCCTTCCTTTCACTCTTCCTCCTGGTGCTCCCTGCTTCTTTAGACATTCAGAGATTCTGAGTTGCTTTAAAGACTTCACAGCCCCCCTCTGTGGTTGGAGCTTTTTAGATCTGAGAGGAGACGGCAGCAGAAAAACTGGGCCAGATAGAACGAGGCATAGGCAGGAGAGACAGAAAAAAAATACATCTTTACACTTAGACTGACTCGGAGACATGTAATTGTTAAATAAAAGGAAGATCTTCCCAGGCAGCTCATAATTATCAAAGGAGATGGATGGGCTCAATGGGCAATTTAATAACCTGGAGAGGGCAGGGACTGTCGTATCGAGCTAATGTTTGAAAAGAGCAGCATCAAGACGCTAATCCCATTCATTTTAAGTTCTATATTCATTTTTCCTGCATTAATAATAGCTGCACAAGGACACACGAGTGCTTCAGTAGCCTTGTCGCTTTCATGTTTTTAGTTTTAAAATGAGTTTGTAATGAAATTATATATATCATATCTCAAATACCTGCTAAGAGGAATGAAGATTATACTCCTCGAAAGCATTGAGAGCTCGGAAGCCATACACTTTTATCTGTGGACACTGGACTGATGGGCAGTTTTAACAACGTACAGTGGAGTCCCAAATTTTAAATTTCAACGGTTCCCTATTACAGTGATAAACCTGAAGATTTTCACAAACCATGACCCATTTTCTTGTCGCATTTACACCAATCAGGCATAACATTATGACCACCTGCCTAATATTGTGTTGGTCCCCCTTATGTGATCAAAAATGCTCTGAACCATTGGGCATGGACAAGAGGACCTCTCAGGGTGTCCTATGGGGTCTGGCACCAGGACATTGGCAGTGGATCCTTTGGGTACTCTGGCTTGTGCAGTGGGGCCTCTGTTAATCAAACTTGTTCCACTGCATCCTGTTGATGCTTGATCAGAATGGGGTCTAGGAAGTTTGGTGGTCTAATCAACATCTTGGGCCATTGCCATGTTCCTCAAGATGTTCCTGATTGTTTGATGTTTTTGCCATGTGGTGGGGTGCATTTTCCTGTGGGGGTAGGCCAGTGACATTGGGACAATGTTTATCTGGGTGTCTAAGTCTCATCAACACGGATGTTCACTTCACCTGTCAGTGGTCATAATGTTGTGGCTGATCGGTGTATATTCACCACTGTGTTCCTGCTTGATTTAAATGCACAAAGGATGTGCGGAAAACAATGCATGCCCATAATGCATTCTTTCTGTTTGTAATTTAATCTCACTGATCTCAGTATTGATAGTGTTTACAGTTTGCTCTCTTTAATGCCGTATCAGAGTTGTATTCAATCGCTGCTAATCCGAACAGAACATTTGCTGCTGCAGCTGTTCCACATTAAAGGTGTTCAGCTGCTGAAACAGACCTTTATTGTGGTGCAGTCACAGAGATGCAACGTCTAGATCACTGAGGTTAGCTCTAACAGCAGGTGTTGAAATGAATGCACAAACAAGACAGGTCATTTTCTGCATCTTTTGAGTTTGGGTCAGTTTTTTTATATTGCAGCGACTAATGGAACAAGAAAGAGCAGTGACTGAGCCGTTAGATGAAGAGTTTCAGATGACAGGATGTACATCTCTCTTCAGCATACTAGCCTAAACGCACTACTTGCAGCATGAAAACAGATGGCAGCTGTTTGTGACATGATGGAAAAAAGGACGATTATTGAATCTTTATTAAATAAAACATGAGTTTGTTTGGCTGTGTTTTAAACAGCCACCTGTGTATACAGGATAGTAGAAACCAGCAAGAGTAAGCTAGATTTGGAAAGCATACTATCTAAAAAATCCCACCCACTTCCCTTCAGATGCCCCTCCATAGCCAAACCTCCAAAATACATAAAGTTGCAATGCATGCTGGGAAGTGGAGTTCTACAAATTATGCCCTTGTTCGCACTAATATGGTTATTTTCCATTTCTGTTTTTAAAAAAAAGCTGCCCACATGACCATTGTTCTTCTAAATGTCTCCATACACACAAGAAGAAAATTAACAAATGCTCTAACAAGTATACCATGCTACTCTTTGGGCCAGTTCATGTTTTCCATGGCCGTGTGCGCAGACCAATAATCGAATAACACTACAGAACGTCTGTGCAGATTGTTGCATTGCCTTGAATATCAAACACAAAAAACACACTGGGCAATTTTTACAGGATTTGGCAGCTACCCATATATTAGACTTTAGCACTATGTCAATGAATATTCCGTCGAGTACAGGGTGCGGACAGGGCACAGGATTTCTGGAGAATTTAGAGCCTCCCAACTGTGTTTGGGCTCTGTCGATGGAAAGTGTACAACTCAAAGCAGCTTGAAAGTCCTGCTACTTTAATACAACCCTGTTAATAATGAATTATCAATGTGTGGATGACTGAGAAAACAGTCTCTCCTCAAACCAAACATTTTTTTAAAGCACCATTTGTTTTCCAGATGGTGCTGTCACAAATTTTAGACTGGACACCAGCGGTCTACGTGAGGACTTGCAGATTGGGGTGGTTGACAAAATTTACGTCACGTGCACCTTTGCAGGAAGCATGAATTGGCCTTAAATCAATGAAAGCATCATCATTGTTTCTGGTGTGGATGCTGTGGACCAATTAACAATGGGAGCAGCAGATGTAGAGGCTTTTGCTTTCTGGAGAAGTGGTGCAGAAATTGCCATGTTCAGCTGTAAATGTGTAGTTGCTAATGCTAACCAAACATGAAGAAACCTGTGTTTATCTGCTTTTGTTGCTGTTGTTGTTTCAGGCATGTTCTTTTCACACAAAGCAGTGAGAGGCATGTGTGAATTGGGGTTTTTTAAGAGTCGGAGTTTTTAAAAATCTGCACTTTAAAAGGTGTTTGAAAAGATCTCAGTTTGAGTGGCTTAAAATGTGCTTTGCATGTGGATGAGAGGCTCAGAAGTAGAGGAAATGTTATTTTATTGTGGATAAAGTCTGAAACTACCTTATGCCAAAAACACAGAAATAAACTACATGGCCGCATTTGCAAAATGTCCTCTTCAGAGCCAGTACTTGATGATGTATTTGTAACATCAAATACACCATCAAGAGACACTTGCTCACAACTAGAACAGACAGATGGAGAACATAACATAAACCTACTGAAACCCTATTCACCCTAATGAAACAGAAGGAGGATGGAGACCATTGCTGCACTGCAAGATATACAAATACACAAATAGACATGATTATCTGGCATGTTTACCAAGATGGTGCAGGATTAAACTGTAAAATGCAGCTGCACTTTGTCTGCCATCCGTGTGTTATCTGCTTGCTAAGGTCCAGCAATGGACCAATAGCAATAATTAGAAAGAATGATTTTACAGGCCTGTGACTGCCACAGATAACAGACTTTTTCAGTTTATTGTCAGAGCACTTAGCTTATTGATTTCTGTCACTATGTAAAGAGACTTTCAAAAAAATGTAACACATAATGCTTCTGGAAAAGATTGAAGACTTTAAGATACAGAAATCTCCACTCAAACTTGTACAAATACTACATTTTGTGCTTAGTGACACCTCAGCAGCCCTGTCTGTGTCATACTGACATCACACTGACATAGAGCTGGTCTACTACTACTCCCACTTGAAGCAGACATTCTCACATCAGAGCTATTCAAATATTCCCTTCCTCGTGCTTCATTGTTATTGTATTTCATTACTCCAAGCGTGTCGTATGTGGCTCTACTCCACCGCCACCCACCACCACACGAACACGCACATTCACACACGCCACCAAAGCCCATCCCCTACATCATTCGCAGCTCCATTGACAGCTCCAACACTTTGTAGTTCTATAGAATCGGTTGTATTCTGCGTTCCCCCCTCGCTCTCAACACTACTTTCTGGCCCTGTGAGTCTGGGGAAGTGTGCCATCGATGACAGTAATGTATTCCGGCCCTCCCCACAGGCCTCCATGGACCTGGCTCCCTTCCTCGTCTTTTCCTCCTGGGACTGCCTTGATGTTGTGGGAGCTGAGGCCTGTTGACTACCTCCCCACCCATCCTTTTATAATGTGTTTCCTCCCCTGTTGATTCTGTCTCTCCTGCCTTTATTATGGGTTAATGTCTTTTCTTCGAGACCCGGCAAACAGGATTGGAGAATCTGGAAGAGAAAAGGCACGAGACAGAAAGAGAGAGAGAGAGAGAGAGAGAGAGAGGATGCGGTGCCATATAGTGTCATAAAACTGAAATGCAGATTATGTGCTGTAGACTCGAATAATGACAAGATTACATCCCTGCTCCAAAAATTGGATTATGGGACAATAGCATGATTTGGATTATGAAAGAGTGGCACAAATCGGATGAGCCTTTCTCTTTTTAAAAATCTTTGTCTCCCATGAGAGGCAACTGTTAGATTTAGGCACGAAAACCAACTTACATTAGGGTTAAAATCAAGATTGGGGAACTAAAATGTACAGTAGAAAACTACAAACAGAGAAATTAAAATTCACTCCGTATAAAATCTTTATATCCACTTCACTGCCACCCAGATCTTTGCACTAGCAGTATATAAATAATAGACGATGGTATAATCACACATCACAGCTAAATACAGTTGTCACTCGTCAGGGTTCTGCTAAATGCAATATGAGCGCAGATATATACGATATCTGCCATGCATATTAGATTTGTACAAGAAAGCTACAAGCTCCAGATGCTGGTAACTAAAGACATGTGACACACTTTATACCAATTAAAGGATATATGTGTGAGAATGTGAAGCAACTTACATTCATTCATTGCACCTTTATTGTTAGTGTGTGAGCCTGTTAGCTTTGAAAATAAGACCTTCACCAACGTTCTCAGTTGCCTATAACAGCTTGTGGACTGATATCTATGTGAAGGATGAATTTCTGCTTAATTGTGCATTGACTCAAAACTTTTCCTCCGCCGTCCTACAGTACCAATAGTGTGAAAAACTAACTTATTCAAGCTTAGAAATAGATTCCACTGATGTAAACAAACAGTAACTCCACCTATCTCCTATTTACATGCTCAGTTCTAGTGCTGTGCCAGTGCTAGATAATCAAATGTATTCTATAATCTGAAATATATGTCCGACCAAAATACAAACGCAGCATGCAAATGGCCTTGTTTTCTGACTTTTAATTAAGAAAGGCCTTTTTTTTTTTTTTTTTTAGATATTCAACTATCGTTACACTCTTTTTCTTGTAAATACCTGCACAATTATGCACCTTATTTCTTCTCCCAGCACGATTTGTGTTCTTTTGCACATTAGTTTTTCTTATGTTTCTTATATGTAACATGTGTGAGCTACTGGAATTTCGCCGAGGGGATGAATAAAGTATATCTATCTATCTATCTATCTATCTATCTATCTATCTATCTATCTATCTATCTATCTATCTATCTATCTATCTATCTATCTATCTATCTATCTATCTATCTATCTATCTATCTATCTATCTATCTATCTATCTATCTATCTATCTATCTATCTATCTATCGAAGTCTTTAATACTTAATAGCGGTTTACTTATTCCTTGTATTTCAATGTCAGCTGATGACAGAATGACAATACATAGAGAGATAAGTTTTACATCCCTCTCCGTGCCTCCAGGGAGTTTCAATCAGGAGAATCACTGCGGCTCAGTCAGCCATCAGAGCTGAAGATGACA
>OMNN01030889.1:0-27284 GCA_900302755.1 Chromis chromis
GCCAGGCGATGGTGTGTGTGTGTGTGTGTGTGTGTGTGTGTGTGTGTGTGTGTGTGTGTGTGTGTGTGTGTGTGTGTGTGTGTGTGTGTGTGTGACTGAGAGGGGTGTGTCTGCCTTGATACTAATTTTGGAGGCATTATCAAAACATAAAAAGCAACCCATGAAGCCAATAAAAATAGAGAAATTCAGCAAATATAATGAAAAGATGCTATAAGAATATGACATGGTGACAATGAAGCATCTGTCAGATCAGGCAGATAAACAGAAGCAGACAGACACACAGGCAGCCTTGTATTTGTTAAGCAGGCTGACAGAACTCAGCCCAGCATCACTAAACAACACCACACAGAAGCATTTGCCAAAGGCGTGGTGCTCCTATTCTGATTCACATCATGTTTTACTCCTTTTTTACGAGACAACCATGTTTTTCCATCCAGATGTTCAGCCAATGAGAAGTCGGTGCTGTTTCCAGTGAAGGAAGGAGGCGGAGGAAGGAATGCTGCAGGATGCTTATTATTATGGCTGTCAAACCCAATGGCGAATAGATAAAACATCATTTTTCATGTAAGATTTACGAGGACGAGGGACACCATGTCGGCTGCAGCTGTCGCGGTGTGGCTGGGTACGGGTACGTATCGACTTAACTCGGAAAATATCACGACGTTTTCACTCGTTCGCCTTTGATGCGGTACCTATGCTAGTTAGCTAGCTAGTTAGCCGTAGCTGCTCTGCTCATTTTTTCCAGGAGGCTGAGGAGGAGACATGGAAAAAATGGCTACCAGCTGACAGCTAAACCGTTATACGAATAGAGAGCCTAAATATCACAACAGAAATAGTTAGAAAATTATGTTTTCTACATTACCTTACATTTCCAACGGAGTTAATAATACCGTTTACGTGGTCTTGCTAGTTATGTTTCTTGTCTGTGTCCCCTGGCGCAGGCCTGTGCTCATTTGTACACCAGGTGTGTTAATAAAGCCTAATTACGCAGCTAATGTTAGCTTAGCAACTTAAGATGTTCTTATTTGCATGTGAGGAAAGGATGAAATCATAATGGTAACCTGCTGAATTATGTGACAATCAGCACAGTGTCAGTATGTGATTTGTCTGAGCTGTCTAACACTGGTAAACAGAGTATTTTTTACCATAATGTTTGCTCCCAGTTGCCATTTTATTAGGTACATATATCTAAAATTATCACAGTCTATTACCCCATAAATTTCACCTTCATGAAGGTTATAATGTCCAGTTTTTGTTCAGTCATTGTTCACGCTAAGTTTCATGTTTCAGACCACAAACCGAGCCTGAAATCTTGATGTAGTTCCAAGTACTTGAAAGACAAAAGCAAAACAATATTTTAAATAATCATGCTTTTATGCACGCTGCAGCTAACAATACATACTTTCATTACTTCCTTGACTACTCAGTGAATTTATTGGTCTAAAAATGTAATAAAATCAGTGATGATATAGTCCATTTTCATTTCACACAGCCCAAGGAGTGATATTGTCAGTTTATAAGTCAAAGATATTCAATTTTACTATCATGTGTGGTAAATAAAAGCTTCAGATCTCCATATTTAAGACGCTGGAACCAGTGAATGTTTAAATGTCTATAACAACTAATCAGTTATCTGTATTTTGAATCATTTAGAATCAGAAGTATGTTATTGATTGGGGAAATTGCTTGATTAATTGCTGACATCTTTACACTATTAGGCTCTAATGATGTCCTTACAGCAGAGGTCGACCGATAGGGGTTTTTCATTGCTAATGTTAATACCATTTATTAGTAATAAAGGTGACAGACAGCCAATATTTAGGACCGATATGCATATTTGCAATAAAAATAAAAATCTTTTTTAAGTCAAAATGTTAAATAACACAAAGTCCAACACCAAACTGTGTTGATATGTCTTTGTTTATTTATGTTTTACATATGTTTAATTAGAAGAATCTTTTCAACAGCTTCAGTGTTGATAGGTTATTACTCGTAAGGCAAGACATTGCTCAAGATCACAGAATGGTGACAATAGATAGAGAAGCAGCTGCATCATAATGTTTTTTAAATTGATTTAGTTTATCAGAAATTGGTTTAAAAACAACTATCAGACAAATGCTGAATGTTGGGTCTGACAATTGGCCATGCTGATAATGGGTCAACCCCTGCTTTACAGGCTTTGATCAAAAGTCAGTCAAACAGAAGGAGCTGATTCACAGCACTGTTGCTAGAGTTGAAACTAACACCATCAAAGTGAGACGCATTATGCCAGGGTCAAAATACATTTATGATTTGCTGCTAAGATATGAACCGTGCAGATCTTTCAGGCCATGCAAAACAAGCTTGTTACTGTTTCCATGGTCATAACAAAACATAGAGAAGCAGTGTTCAGCTTCTAAGCACTCTGCTACAAAGTCCCAGAACATGTTTTTTTAAGCAAGGCTTAAGTATTTATAAATTAAGGGCTGTTTAATTACATCTCACTGCACTGTAATAACAGTATTTATATTCTTAGTTTACTTAATTTTTACTCTTGTTTTTTCCTTTTAAATCATAAATATTTTTAGATTGCCCCTTTTTTATCTTAATGACTTTAAATATTGTATGTAAGGCTCTTCGAATTGCCTTCTTGTAGAATGATGCATTATAAATAAACTTTCTTTGCTGTGTTGAAACAGTATTTAGGTGTGCAGTAAACTGTAAGGGAATTTTGGAGACCATATTTTGTGGTGCCGTTACACTGGGAGGTGTTTCGTATATTTGGTCCAGCTCATTCATAACCAATGTAATAAAGTTAAAGCCACACTTCTCTCCAACAGTAACAGAACACTATAAACTTTGCAAAGGTAGGATTTACTATAGGACAAGCATAATACACTGCGTTAGGTTTAGCTTCACGTACTTAAAAAACTGGCAACTGGGTGTATTGTTGACAATGCTGTTAAATGACACACCTGTTCCATTCATGCTTTTATTCATTGATCCAATAGTTTACATAGTGCATGCCTATGATACGAAACACAGCGCTTTGCATGAGAGAAATGTCCAAATGGAGCAATCCATGGCCTTGAAGCAGAGAACAGCCCTGTACAGAGATGGTGAGTGGGTGTGTGCAGTGGTGCACTTCATGTGTTGACCCGCTGTCCCCTCCCCCCGTTATAACACAGTGACACGCTCAGCTGGTTTCCCATTAATACTGGCATTATTGTTTTGAGTTGTCCGCTGTCCCTCAGACTTGGCCCACTTTCTTTTGCTGTAACAGCAGTTTACTGATTTTAAATCTAAACCTCAACCTTGCTAGAAGTACAATTAATTTTGAATCATTAACAATTAGATAAAGTTCTGTTTCTTCTGTTTAACATCATACTGGTACGTTACAGCTCTGAAACAATCATTTTAGAGAAATCAGTGATTTACGTACCTTTATACAGAGCTAGAAGATTGAACTGGTTGTTTCCACTCTCGTCCTTTGCCGTCGCCTTCTGCATGTTGTGACACCGACTGCTTTCACTTCCATGTCTGAGTTTAGAACTGCGAGGCTCAAACTCATCACGGGCAGAATAGCACAACAGTAGCAATCCTTGTTGTCTGTCTTTCCCCACTAAACACCAAAGAAGCACATGCATTCCTCCTGATCCAGACTGCGTGTGCATATGAAGCTGATTCAACAGAACCAAAGGACATCCTTCTCTTGTCTCTGCCTCAGCTAGTTAGAGGCATCACTTAGGTGGAGCTATTAGAGGAACAAGAGTGGTTTAGTTTTCTCCATGTGGCCAATGGCATTTTTTCACTACTCCTGACAATTTAGCGAGTCTAAGGTCGGCCAAGAAAAGCATAAAATCTGGTTAGCCATTTCCACCACCCCCGAGCCCTGTTAGTGATCCATTATGGGATTTATGGGCATATGTGTCAGAAATTGTGTGTGTGTAAGATTATCTGTAGAAAATACTTAAATGCTAATCTGTATGTGAGCCCAAATGTCAGGAAAGTGTGGCTTATTGTATGTATAATCATGTATATGGTTTGACTACTGAGGCCAACAGGTTAGTCTGCAGTGGACAGTTTGGTATTAACCTTTAATCAGTGATGTATTGTGTACAGTGGGAACGCTGCAGTTCATCATCTCAAGAAGGCCTGGCAGAAAGTCCTCCAGCCGCAAATAAGCAGATCTGAAGCTATTAGCAGATCCTCAGTGTAGCTTAGTCAGTGATCTTTACTTACACTGGCTGCTCTCTAAGTGGATGTGACTACAGTCAAAGGTGAGGGTGAAACACAGTCCTAAAGGGACCTACAAGCTAGACTGGCTAACCTAAGTTCGATAGGAGTGTGTGTGTGTGTTAGGCCTAAATGTTTGTTGTTCAATGAAAGATGTAATGTGGAGAGGTTGAAACACATTTCAGATCCCATAGGTGGTTCCTTAATCCTCACACTATTAGGTGGCCATCTGGACCCACTCGAATGTCCTGCCTGTTCCATCTCTTTACCTGCCACAAATGTTTACACCGCATCCAACTGAGTAGAGCAGAATAGCCAGTATTTGACCTTGACCGCGAGCGTCTGAAAGTGGTCCTTTGTGTGTCGAAGAATTGATGAGGCCCAGTGGGTCAGATAATAGAATCCGAGTGTGCGCATTCAGAGTGGGATTTGCGGGTCGACTGAAGTCATCACTGAGCAACTGGTCTGCTGAAACTGAATGAGGTTTTATTTTTGGTCTCTGTATAACCCAGATTCTAATATCATGGTTGCAGTAGTTGCAGCAAGAAGAGCTATCACGTGGATTAGTCATGCTCAGGTGGTTCCCTCAATGTGACCACGAAAAGCGATGCAGTGGATATAACCTCAGGTTGCTCAAGTAACACCGCATTTAGTGGCTGCTAAACGCTATTGATTGTATCTCGCTGTGACGGAGCCCTTGGGGACGTTAGACATATGGCCAGTTCAGCGTTTCCGTTACTGGTCACAGATGTAGCCCAGTTTAAGACACATATGGGACTGTTTTATAACTTCACACTTCCAGCAGCTCATCAATGTACTCAGATTGCAGTTAGGCAATTTGTACATGCGGAATTTCTCAATCATCTGCGGCTTACTGTGTCACCTAATCTTTAACCCCTTTGTGCACTCTGGTAATAGATAACAGCCAAACATCTCCTACTGACTTCCTTTTTCATGCACACGGATTAAAATGTAAATCCTTCTCTATTACTCTCTTCAGTGGACTCTCTTTAGAAAACAGCCTCTGTTCAAGCAAAGGGCTCACAGTCCAGAAGTAAAAGAGTGCTTCATGTTATGTTGCTGCTGATAGCATATGTTGGTTTGATGCTACCGAGAAGATTTAAAAGGAAGTAAAAAATTGGGAAAATCAGCCACATTTTGCCAACAGGAAGGCACATATACACACAGAGCTTTCCCAGGCCATTCTCCTAGCTGCTTAATGCATCTGGAGTTGTGTGTCTGCGGGCGAGAACAGTTCAGACTTGCTTTCGTCTTCCTCACTTGCACTTCATAGCACAGATCTCCAGTACAACCCCCCAACCCCAAACCCCCCTCCTCCTCCACTTCTTCTTTCACTTGTACACTCGGTCTCAATCTCCCATGGTGATTAAAAATTGAGTTCCCACCCACTGTGGGAGAGAGAGGGAGAGAGAGAGAGAGAGAGAGAGAGAAAGTGAGAACACAAAAATGCTGTGCAAAAGAGGTTGCTGAGAGGTTAAAAGTAGACGAGTGAAAGAAGAAGCAGGAGAGAGGGAAGTAGTGAAAGAGAAAGACACAAAAGGAGAGAGAGAGAGATGGGTAAATCACCTCCGGCTTTACTTTGTGTAAACTTTTGTGAAGGGACTGCCATTTTCCTGGTGATGCCCTTCACAAATAAAGACTAAATGTTTGTGTTTGAAATGGAGTGGGACTAAACAGAGTGCATTAAGGAAATAGAGCGGGGGGGAGGGCACAAAAAGAGCTCAGTACAGTCTGAAAGACCCCTCATCTCTCTGCTTTTACTCACAGTACCCTCAGCTCCTTGCCCCCGAATTTCAATGGTTTTCTGTAGCAGCTTGCTCTTCCTCTAAACAGAATTGTAGTCTTTCTAGCAGCTAATAGTTTGAGTTTTTCCCTTCAGACTCGGCTGTTTCTGTACTGTGTGAAGCTAATACTTTAAACTACATAAGAGTGCTGTGGAAAAATCTATCGTAGCAAACACTTCATTCAGAGTGTGAAGTAGCTTAACGCCTTCTCTTTAACACTGGTGGCAGACCATCAATGATGAATCACACACAGAATAGGAAATGTTCTATTAGGAACTGACTTCCATGGTGTTTAAAATTTCTGTTTCAGTGGTCACCATCTTGTCGAGGTCACATGCAGACCGTAACGTCTACCCATCTGCAGGAGTGCTGTTCGTCCATGTTCTGGAGAGAGAGTACTTCAAAGGAGAGTTTCCTCCTTACCCAAAATCAGGTATAACACCATCACAAACACATTTCCTATACTTTGATGTCACATGAATAGTGTTGCTGATATATTTAAATGTCTAAATACCACTAAAACCTTTGTAGAGGTACTCATTGGCCCAGTTATTGTATAAATTCCACAGTGCATTGTCTATTCATTATATTTCACTAGAGGAAGTGCTCAGCTGCTATTGGCAGCACATCCCTAATTCAGCTAAAAGGTCTAAATGTACATTATCGAATTGGTGCTGACCTGTAACAAATCATTGGGCCACCCCTCATTAAGCTGCTGTGTGTGCAGGCGATGCCAGCAACGACCCGATCACTTTCAACACCAACCTGATGGGCTACCCCGACAGGCCTGGCTGGCTGCGTTATATCCAGAGAACTCCACACAGCGACGGAGTGCTCTACGGTTCCCCCACTGCAGAGCATGTTGGCAAGCCCACCGTCATAGAGGTGGGTGTTTGGACCACGTTCAAAGCGAATAGAGTGGGGATGAAGTCATTTGTGCTGCTGTTTATTAAGCCAAGGATAGAAAAGGAGATGCTGCTTTTTGTGCTTGAAGTGTTGAACAGTATTAAAACATTTAGCTGAAAGAGTTTGTCAAGTTTAATTATTTGAATGGAAGACACGATCATGTATTTGTATTGTGTGCCATAAAGGTAATATGGAAATAACACATTTGTATTGAATTTACTGAGCTAATTTGTACGCATTTAGTAGTAGCATAGTACAATATTATGCTTTAAGTCTTTAGACTTAAATCCCGTTATGTTTTTTTATTCTTTCTTTGTCCCCTATAAGCTACTGTAGACATTCTTTTCCCAAAAGGCTTAACGTTTCCAGCGGGCCACATGTGCGCTATACGGTCCTTCAGCTGGGTAAAGAACCTGCGTCGTGTATCTAGCTCAGCCTTGTCCATAGAGCTGCTGCCATATAAGCTGCACTGATCTAGGCTTAAACTTTCACCCTTGTGTGTTGCAGATTACTGCCTATAACAGACGCACTTTCGAGACGGCACGGCACAACTTGGTCATAAACATCATGGCTACAGAGGGTAAGAGGCGCCAGTGTGGGGGCTTAGAGCAAACAGAGATCAGACTGTGCAACTTCCCTGATTAAATCCTGAGAGCAAATTCGGTACTTGGACTGTGTAATGGGCTTCCCTCAAGAGGAAATGTTGCCTTTGATTACTTTTTATCAAGCACAACTAATAAATCTATGTCTAAAGAAAAACAGCATATTTAAACATCCATCAGCAGTTGGTGGAATAATCTCACTAAAGGATCCATTTACTAGCTGTTCTATAGCTTTCAGTCACATCATCACATGATCTTTGTCAGCAGAGGCAGTTTGCCCAGTTTTCTTTGAACTTCTTAAAAGTGCTCAGAATAAAATGGAATCTACAATTTCATGACAACTTAGCTAGCTAATGTGACATGATCAAAAGCTCTGGAAAAGACCTAAACTAAAACATGTGTCTTAACTGATTTTCAGTGTTCACTGATCTTTTATACTTCAACCAAGGAATATATGCTGTGTCTATTTTAAAGTTCTGTATTGGTATGTTTGAGTTATGAGTTCTGACAGTATTTCTGTGGAAAGCAGCCGTTCCTTGCCATCTCTACAACTTCACTTCACATCTGTGCATCTGTATGTTAGCTCGCTGGCTTGTTGACCAGTCACGGTACATGTACTACAATAGGAGCTGAGTCGGGGGAACGCTTAGCAGCTGTTTGCAGCGCTAATGTGACATCACTCTCCCTATGCTGTGATGTCATCTGCCATCTGGCCCCAGAAGGAGGCCAAGTCATAACAGAGCAGAGCAGACACACCAGTGTCTGCTGGACAGACTGGTCAACTCAGTGTCGGCTATGCAACAGTAGTGAAGTAATAATGATGTCAACAGAGCACCACTGCAGCATTCCTCTTTATTTACATTTATTTTAATAGGTTTCTGTTCAGCTTTGATCCTGTCTTCTTACCCACCACATCCCACTGCCTTTCACCTTTTTCTGCCTTTTTTTCTAACTCTCACCTCTGCGTTACTTTGCACAGAGTTTCCCCTGCCCTACCAGGCAGAGTTTTACATCAAAAACATGAATGTGGAGGAAATGCTGGCTAGCGAAGTGCTGGGGGACTTCCTGGGAGCGGTGAAGAACGTATGGCAGCCAGAGCGGCTCAATGCTATCAACATTACCTCGGCACTGGACCGAGGTGGCCGTGTGCCCCTACCTATCAACAACCTGAAAGAAGGGTGAGCATCTGCACCAACATCACACTGTCCTTAACAGTTGTGTATACTATACTCATAGTGTATACAATACTCATAGTGCTTTGCATTTCAGAAGAAAAATCTGCTTTGGTTACAGCTAAATAATTTTTCTAATAATATAAACTATACATTTTCTCTGGGCAAAGATAAGATTTCGCTCTACTTGATTCTTCATCTGCTTAAGCTTAATTCTGTATTTTAAAAACTTAATCAATGTTGTGATTTACACAACATGCATGAAATACGTTTCCCCATGAGTGACCCCTTCACCTCTCTAAATCAAACAAATTGCATTTATTTTCAGTCCACTTGCACTGGGACATTTTATTTAATTGGGGCCTTGGGGATCCTCAGTTTCCTCTGAATTACATGAATACACTTCTGCGTTGACAGACACTGTCAGTTCCTTTAGTTCAGAGGGGAATAGCCCACATGAAGTGCCATAAGTTGTGCATCAAAGATTCATGCTGACGTTTTGGAAGATGAAAGCATCTACGAGAACACTCAGTGGAGGGGAAATTCTCTGACTATTACAGGCCTCAGCATCAACATATAAACTGAAGCTCCATCTTCTCTTCTCTTCTCTTCTCCCTAGTGTTTATGTGATGGTTGGTGCAGATGTTCCCTTCTCGTCTTGCCTTCGGGAGGTGGAAAGCCCACATAACCAGCTGCGCTGCAGTCAGGAGATGGAGCCTGCCATCAGCTGTGACAAGAAGTTCAGAGCTCAGTTTCACATCGACTGGTGTAAGATCTCTCTGGTGAGGATACTCTTGTACAGATTCACCTGGACCAAAAGATGCAGGTTTTTAAAGCTGGGGCAAGATGGACATGAGTTCTCAACTATTGCCTTTAATAGAGGTTTTGAAAGGCATGATGTCTTTAAAAAAATCGGCAAATGACAGAATTTATCAAGACAAAAAGTTTCAGATGGTCCTTAAACTATACGCGTGATGTGCAGTTCCATCAGGAAAAATGTATCAAACCCAAGCTTCAAATTGTGATACTGCATCAAAATCACTTTATTCTGCATGTTTCGTTTTAAAATTCGCAAAAAATAAACAATTTTCAATAACAGGAATATGTAAAAAGCAAAACATTCTCCACTTCTCAGTGCAACTGAAAAGCCATGCATGACTCAGCTACCAACAGTCATATGCAAAACAATTATTAAATATTTTTTTCCGGTGAACTGCAGGCTGTGTTTACACAGACCAGAGAGGATACAAGTATGGAAATAAAAAATAAATGTATCTATAGAATGTGGAGCCACCATTTTTTCCAGTATTGGTATCACCTGTGGGCAAAAGTGTTGTATTATAACTTTCATACTGCACAGAAGACATTTTTGAGTGTTTGCTACCTCTATTCAAGATTGTGCTGTTTCCATAGATGTGCATGATTTTGTATTGCAGTGAAAAATGGGTCCACTGTGTGTAAAATGTGACAGGAGCAAAAAACAAATAGGTTTGGAGGGTTTAAAGATTGTACTTTAATCACACTGTATCTCCTGTATTTGTCACAAATCCTGAATTAACTCTTACTTATTTCTTTAGGTTGACATCAACAAAGTAGTCCCAGTTTACATTACCCGTCCAGATCCAGGCACAGGAATCCTGCCTGAATTTGGGGAGTACAATCCCCCGTCTGAATCTCTGATGACCCGGGACTACTTTTTCGACTTCCTTGTCACCCTGGCTGTTCCCTCCGCTGTGGCACTAGTCCTCTTCTTCATCCTCGGCTACACTATGTGCTGCAGACGGGAAGGGGTGTAAGTGTGCTTGGTCTTATACTTAAATGCAAATAATGCACCAAACACCCCAATAAATATTCGAGGGAAGCAATGAAAGTTTTACTGAAGTATATAAGAGACAGCAAAGGGCTCAGTTAGCAGCAGGATAATCAGAAAATGAAATCTGGACTGGAACTGCAGCTTGTCATTACCATCCAGTAGTATGGTCCATTTATATTAAGTTCCTCATCAATATCTGTCACAGGTTTTTGTTAATGTTGTCATGTACATCTTGATGTTTTTGAAGCACAGCCATGATCATTCATCCACAATACATTCTTTCATCATTTACAGGCTGGGAGAGACGTGCCCCCTTTGTTCACTCAGTGTTCCACACCATCTCCACCTTGTCTTTATCCAACAGTCCATTCACTTGTGTGTAGATGTTGCTTTAACTATTAATATTAGTATTTAATTCATCCATTTTGTTTTGTTTCTAGGGAAAAAAGAAACATGCAAACACCAGAGTAAGTGTTTTACCTCTCCTGTGTTCTTCTTTATTTTGGGTCTGTTTCTGTTCCCTCCCCCTCTTTGGTTTGCAGTTTTTTTTTTGTCGTTTATGTTGTCATTGATGGCTGTTTCATATCCATTCATATGCTCATATGTGTGTTGACATCAGTTCATCCTGTGGGCTGCTGAAAAATTCAATGGCCAGCTAGCAGTAGGGAGTTAATGCTGTTGGCAGGCATAAACACTGTGTTTCAACATGACTTTATCTTGGAGATCAACAACATATTCTGCACCCTAAATCAAACAAATGAAAGAAATCACAGCAGTAGGTGAGGATGGGTGTTATATTTCTGTTGTGCATGCACAAACTGAGCGTCAGAGATGCACAGGATGAGGTCAGTTAAGCTTTGGTGAGAGAACGCCAACCATGACACTAAAACATGCTACAATACAAATCCACTGCTTCTCCCTTCTGCAGCATCCAGCTTGTTCACCACAGCTCCATCCAGAAGTCCACCAAGGAGCTGCGGAGCATGTCTAAGAACCGGGAGATCTCCTGGCCCCTCTCCACCCTGCCCGTCTTCAACCCAGTCAGCGGCGAGGTGGTGCCGCCCATCCACCCCGACAACTATGAGACCACCAGCATGCCCCTAATGCAGACACAAGCGTGAGTTGAGGGCTTTGGTGGAAGGAAATACACATAAATAAGATGGATGTATATAAGCAGTCATTCACGTGCTCGTGGTCGCACATGAAACCGCACATACACCGACGCTCATTAGCAGATGTAAAGCTTGTAGGCGTCATTATGGAGAAAACTATAAGTTGCAACAATACCATTATCGTTTAATCTCCAGTTTCCAGAACTTTCTAACCATGTTTACAGCTAAAGCTGCAGAAAGCGAGTCAGGCCTTTGGAAAATACGACTACAGCTTAAGAGGTTCAAGCTGTCCCATGATTTGTCCTAATGGGCTTGAAACGGAAAAATGCAATAATATAAGTACAGCAAGCTTTCACATTATAGTATTTGCTTTTGTATGCATATGAATGTCTGTCTTGTTTGTGATTTCAGGAATCTGCAAAACCAGATTACGATACCACAGCAACGGCCATCAGGTTAGTATTCCCTCCTAGTCTTTACTTGTAGTCTCGTAGACTTCATCTGCATGTGTAATATGTGATTAACAAATAAAGACACAGCCACATGCTTGAGTTAAATACAGAAGTAGATGTCAGAGCAACATTTAAATAATACAGAAACTGTTTAAAGTGACAAATGGTTTATGAAAAAATAGCAGCCAAGGCTATAATGTATGCATAAAGCTGCATACATGTCATGTTACAGTGCTTCTGCTTTACATTATAAAATAGCTGTGCTTGCCTCATATTAATTAGGATGTCTAGTGTAGTAAAGCTTGTCTCCCAGCAGGTTTAAGCTTATCAACGTCACTGTAAAATTACTTAATATTCACTTATTATACCTTACTACCTTAAACACATTGACTAGCATTAATAATATGAAGGAATATTTTTAAAATAAAAAAAATGGCTTTGTAGTTACTTTTCTGTGTTGCTTACAACCTCAGTC
This sequence comes from Chromis chromis, assembly GCA_900302755.1. Taxonomy (NCBI): domain Eukaryota; kingdom Metazoa; phylum Chordata; class Actinopteri; family Pomacentridae; genus Chromis; species Chromis chromis. The sequence continues at coordinate 12,553 of OMNN01030889.1, forward strand.
TGTCCCTTCTGCGTGTAAATGATCCAAGCATCCGGACTCGGCTTGTCAACTCCTGCATGAGACAACTAATTGTGATGTTGGCATGTGAGCACCCTCTTGTGAGCGTGGTGATCAGCTGCATGAAGCACTAACTTGCTGCTCTCTCTGTTCACTGCTAACAAAGGAGATAATTATGTCATGTCAACATTTCGAAGGCTGGAGGTAGGTGCTGCTGTTTATAAGTTAATGTAGATTTGTTAGGTTTATTTCATTTATGAGGTAATTTCAGCTGATCTAGAGACCTAACAGCATATCAAAACATAAAAGTGAGTTGTTGACAATTTGGTTTTATATTCTTTTTTTTGTATTTCTTCTAGGTAAATGGTATTCCTGAGGAGAGGAAAGTGGCTGAAGCACTGAATTTATGACCAGAAGCACCAGTGTCAGAGCTGACTTTGTTCCTACTTCTCTTATCTTTGTTTTTTTTCTAACATTCGTGCCAATCCGCATGTCTCAGAAGTAAAGTTTTATCGTCAACATGCACTTACACTTTGAAGAGTGAGAGTGAAAGAGAACAGCTTAGCTGATTATAAAGATATCTTTAGAATATTTTGAAATATGTGTAAATGTTAAAAATATGATTATTAATATGTTTGTATTTCGACTTGCTTTGCACAATGGACCCCTTAGAGGGAAAGGGAGTTTTACATTGAAATGCTTTAGTTGTCATGTGTTATGAATTTTATGTAATGTGTCACATGATGGCAATAAATTCTTTCAAAATAATTTTAAGTACCTTTGTCTCAATGTCTGAATGAGGGTTTGTTTGCCCCCCAAAAAGAAGCCCAAACAGCACATTTTATGAAGGTATTATTAACAATGTACAACAGAATAAAGGCATTTATAAATAATATGGATACATTTCACATTTTTTTAAGACATCACAAAAAATTACATGTAACATATTTCAAAGAGGCCCTGCACAGGGGTATAAATAGTTGTTGCTCTTACACGACCAAAGAGATCAATTAAGGCCCGAAACAAATACCAAATGTACTGTATCGCTGTTGATCAGTAATAGATGAGAGAGCAGATAGTAAACTTTACACATCAAAGAAAATGGTAACATGGAAATGCCATCTGTACAATGAGGTGCTGTCCGTTTTTAGAAATTGCAAATCTGCTTGGCTCTCTTACAGTTGGAGAACATAACCCAAACTACATCATGAGATAAATCACACTAGAAGCATCAAAAGCTGTAGACAAATTGTTCCACTGTAAATAAAAAAGAAAAGTGGACCCCCATTTTCTTTTAAAGAGAAGCTACATAAATGAATAGAGGATGATTGACACTGCAATCTTATACTACCCAATTGGTAGATGTTGTATACAACTCCAAATTAATATGCAATACAGCTTAAATATTTGTATCTGCCAAATGATCTTGACAAAACATTTCATTTACCCAATAAAACTCTGTCAAAATGCATGAAGTATCTGCACTGGTACTGTGTTAAGCTAGCACTGTATTTCATCTCAAAAATGAAAACAGACAAAATTGTAGGTCTCAAAAGAAAAGTGCTCTCTCAAAATGTCTATGAGGATAAATAGGCAAACTGATGCTGCCTATTTGTGCACGTACAAAATAAACAATATTTTCCATTTAAGCAACAGTAATGTGTCTTCTCAGCTCAGTCAGTGCATTACCAAGTAGTTTTAAAATGTTGATGTGGCCCTGATGCAAAGTGCCTAAAGATGGAAGATTGTGATCCCAGCTACATCACAGATGTGACTCAGTACATCTGAGGATGCACTGTACGTATAAGCCACTGAAAAAAGCCGCATGTTCAAAAGCATTCACTCTTAAGAAATCGCTTCACTCATTCATTGACAAAAGTTGTGACAGCAATGGATGACGTACATATAACTGTTAGTCCTGTTGTAGTTTAGTGTGTGCAACTTGGTGTGTTTTCCACCAGAGCTACGAGGCATGTCATAACGGCAATGAAAGGATAAAGGACTAAAACCACTGCTGAAGCATCGCTGTATAAAATAAATCTCTCACTCTATCATACAAATGTACACAGACTAGGAAGTGAGCTGCTCCTGTAAAAGGCTCAACCTCATCAACAGGTAATCATCTATGAGATTCTGAGATGGGTACAAAATTATCTATGTAATACTTCCTTCACAAACAGCAGTCATGGGCGCAAACATACAAAATGAAACAAAGCCAAAAAAAAGGAAAAACCTGTATAAAATATAAGCTTAATTTAAATCATTAAATACTGTACATATCACATAGAATTTCAGCGCTACAGCAGGTGACCACAGAGCCTTTCTGCAAGGCAAACGTTTCTAAAATTACTCACAAAAACATTTGCAAAAATATGTCAAAGGATATTCCAACATTTTAACAATTGCACTCCAAATTTTACTTTAGTCTCGACAGTTTCTGATCACCCAAGCCATTTGTTGGTCCATATTTTGCATATTTAGATATCTAACACTACAGAAATACTGTAAAACATAATGCTGATAATAAAATGCAGCACAAGTTAACATATTTGTCATCGAAGAGTAGATATCTGAATATGTAGGTTATGGATCCACCTGAGTGAAATCACCTTTGACTGCTACTGCCATGTGGACGGAGTGTTTGCCTCGTGATCCCTCGCAGAGTGAAGTAATGACAAAGTACTGTATGTGACAAAGTAAACTTCTTATTAGTGTGTTTGGCTAAATAGAAGCAACGCTGCAAAAGATTTCACACGGCTGCAAATCCAGAAAACCACATAATGTAAACGTTTCAGTATGTTTTTGTTATTTTTTTTTTCCTTTTTCTTTTTTTTCTTCTCCTGCAGTTTGCACTTTGCCCTGAAAGGAGCAGTTCCCCCCTGTTTGGGCGTTTTTCTTTTCTTCAGTGTGCGACTTTCACAGCAGTCACAAAGTACAGAATCTGCTCAAATGTGGCCAGAAGTCAGACACGGTTCTCCACAGGTTATACTAGTGGCATTGTGGCCACCAGTAGCTAAAAAAAAGCCAGGGCTGCTCCTGGCTTACTCTGTACCCTCACTTCAATGTCAGCAGGGGCTTGGGGAGTCTCTTCTGTCCTCCGCCCCCCCTCCCATGTTGAGGTGTCCATCAGGCACCAGGGGTGGACTGGCTTCCCCTGGTCAGCAGCAATACGACCAGACTGAAGAGTCCCATGGCCCCCAGTCTCTTCAGCAGGGCCATGTTGTCTTTGGGGATGACCACCTGGGCCAGGTAATTGGTGATGAGGGAAACCTCATGAGCCACACAGACAAAGATGAAGGTGCTGACCATGATGTTGAGTGAAGGGTTGCCTGGGATCAGGACCAAAATTCCCTTGGTGTCTGCCGCAAGCCAGATGTGGTACTGGCATATGAACAGCTGGGGGAGACAAAAAGAATGTCCAATAGTAAAATGAAGAGTCTTGATTCCTTTTAAACTTTTTTTATCTCCAGGGAGCCACTGAAAATCATACACAAAGCCAGTACAGACTGTCAAGTAGTGTTTGTAATCATATATTTATTCTTAGAGTTTTATCAGTCCTGCCTCCTTAAGTTTGTTATCTCACCTTAGGTTTCACCGATTGCTAACTTCACTTATTCTGTTATGGTACCCTTTGCAAAGCATAATGTTTAAACAGATTACCCTTTTATTGTATATTTATGCCACAGCCAGGAGCACCTTACCTCCAAGGAGATCTTGCCAAACCATGCAAAGAAAGAGCTATATATAGAGCGGGCGTAGCCAGGAATGTTCCTGATTAGTATGAAGGCCAAAATCTGCGTACAACAGGGAGGACAACATTTCTTAGAGTCAAAGCATGAAGCCACACCAGACATAAAATTCCTATCAACTGAAGTTGCAGTCCACAAGTCAAGGAGGTTAAACGGTTATAGTTAGAGCGACATAAAAGGTTTCACAGTGTGGATTGGATCTAGATAGTATGTTTAGACATGAAAAGAGGCAACTCCCTTGTTATTCCAACCATATCATCCTGTCATGTAGTCAGGGAAAAAGGATAATGACATCTTCCGGCAAATCCTAAGGAATTATACTTGGGCAATTAACTATAAGACAATATTCTTATTTTGAGAAAACGTGCTTGCTGTAAAACTACGTGAGAATAAAATAAAGGAAAAGAAAGAAAGATACATAAAGAGATCAAATGTGTACCTGGACCACAGAAATGTAAGGATGCATCTCGTTGCACTCTGTTTTGGTTTTGCAGCTGCTTGCCCATATTGAGTAAGTCTAGAATGATGTGGACAAAGAAAAGTTAGACAACATGTTTTCAAACGGGAGGTGACTGACTTAAGTTTAATCAGCCGTGGACCAAACAGTTACTGTAATCACTAGTGAATGACAACATGGACTTTTGCACAACCTTCAAAAGCATACAAAGCAGACAACTGTGGCTGCCAAGGCTACAAGTAGGTGTAACGTGTATAAAGTATACACCCCTCCTGTTTAACCATACTCTCCTAAGCTGCTGTTCTAAGGGCACAATATGTTACCCAAAGATTTGGAAAGAAAATGATTCAAATGAAGCTGCAGCAACGACTTCCAAATTTGAAAACAAAATAATACATAGGATATATGTATGGAATAATGGCAGCAATCTAAAATAAACAGTGAACTCTATAAATCAGTACTGGTGTGACACACTGAGAAACCCAAGGTTAAAGAGTCTTACTATGAAGGAGACAACAGAGAGGAAGAGGAGCAGGTTGGAGATCTTGGCAGAGAAGAGAGCTTCTCCTTTGCCCTCTGACAGCACCTGACGCTTCTGCAGCACCAGATAGATGAAGGCAAATAACATACCGTGTATCACCGCCTGCAAAACAACATTACCACAGTCAAATAACATTAACATTTCTGGAAAATTTTGTCCCCACTTGAAAAACACGTACTCTGTCATGTACTACATTTCAGAAGGATTTGTTAATTCAAAGACTGAGTACTAAACTTGCATCTGGAGCAAAACACATTTGACTTACAAATCTGTCCAGCTTCCATCTGAACCACCACTCGTGGATGCTTCCGTTCAGCTCAAAGAGCTTGGAAATGGGCCACACAGAGAAGACACTCTCAAAAAAACCCTGGAGTCACAACAAGAACATTTTTAAAAAATTGGCAGTTTTAAACAAAGACCAAAAAAATACCTAAGGTAATATAATTCAGTTCATATTGTGTCAATTTATGCCTTTTAAAATAAACTTCTCATATAAAATGAAGAAAGCCTGCCTTTACATTAATGTGAGGTTATAATAGTGGTGAGATTAAATTAATTACATTCACCCACCTGTGAAAAGGCAAAGAAGCAGATAAATAGCAGGAGGCCGAGTAACTTTGCCAAGACCCCAAGATGCCACATGCCACTACCTGTTCAGAAAACAAGACATTTAACACCTTCACTTAAGTAGCACATTTCAAAATAAAGTTTAATAAGTGTATTGACAGACAAAGCAAAACAGGGACCCAGACAGTAAGGCCAAAAAAAAAGCAAGGTCAAAATTCCTTAAGTATATAAAAACCAGTTATTTGACACCCACTGTTGGCTTTCTTCTGCAGGATTTGAGGCCACATCGCCAGTGTGGCGTAAATAATGACAAACCAGAAGGTCACCAAGGGGACAAAGTAATAGAACTGGTATGGTCTGTCCATGACCACACACAGCACCAACACCAGGAAGTTGAGACGGAAAAGCACCTGTGAATATGAAAACACAGAAACAAACAGATCACCTAGTGTTGACTATTGCACTGATAATTACACAGAAGTACAAGAAATACCAGTCTAACAGCTTTTCAGAACGCATTCAACGATGATAATTACAGCTCTACCTCAAGTCTCTGTTTATTAAACACAGCTTGCCTAATATGACTGAGAGTCAACTGATTGTATTCTCACCTGGCACACTCTATAAAGTCCAAAGTCTCCTTTTAGCCAGAAAAAGGAAAAGTGACCATAACCAGTTTGAAATAAGTACGCTGCCACGAGCACACGCACATGCATGTACACTGGAATGAACTGAAAGACAGGAAAAAGAAATCATTATGCTGTTAAAATATCAGCCTCAAAGCAGGATACTCCCAAATGGATGTGTAAAAGGAATATTTAGGACTCACAGCACTGGCTCCAGATATGTGGTAGATGAGGATGACGAGCTGCATCCAGCCTTTCCACTCATCTGTTTGTTCTCGGTTCAGTAATTTGGTCTGTGTGAGTGACAATAACAAAAGACACTGTGAAAGAGATATCAATATTCATAGACAAACTTAAAGTTTTCCAGTTTTTCAATGATTGACTTTATTTTATGGTAAAATTAGACTGTTCTTTAAAGTTGCTGGTATGCTTGACAAAACACAAGCAGCGCCATCTCACCTCCTTGCTGTTCTCGTTGTAAAACACCCCCAGTACAAATATATAGATGAGAGGGATGAAGAACGTGGAGTGTGTGTAGAACTTCTGCTCTTTCATGAACACATCTGCTCGGTCACAAAGGTAGAAATAGCCCATTATGATGCCCATCCTGCACAGGGCCTGGAAGGGCGCCTTTGGACCGAGAGGGACCGCTGCAGTCGCTGGCTTCTTCTCCTCCAGGCTCTCCACGTCGGGGGGCACAGGTCGGCGGTGGCGGTTGTTGCCGAGGATGTGGAGGACCAAGAAGACCAGGGCCGAGCCCAGGAAGAAAAGGGCTGACAGTTTCTGGAAGAGGTTTGGAGGTGGTAATGTCTGGCAGCAGGAACCGTCAATGGGCCTCAGCAGCTTGTTGCACACAGAGTTCATGAGGACCATGGCTCCCTGACAGGAGGGGGGCAAAGACGATGTGAGTAGGATTCAAAGACACAAATAAACTGTGCTGGCAGTCTGATTTCCAACATCATACTCTCAAATGAACAAAACTCCTGCCTACCACATTCCTGGTGCTCTCAGGCAGGTGCAAGCCGTCATCTGACATGGTGATGGTTTCCAGTGCAGCCTGGCGAGACGCAGCCAACAGCTTGACCCTGGATTTGCCATTACGCTTGCTGCTGTTGAGCACATCCACTGCTGCTTCATTATATAGCTCCAGCTGTTGGTTGGTGATCATCTTCCTGTTCTCACTTAACACCTCCTCATTCACTGGATCTGCAGCGTGGAGGTGTGATGGTGTTGTGTACAATGTGAAGAGAGAAACGGGTTTAATTAAGAGAGTGCATGCATGAAAAGTTGATGTTGTGCAATGCATGAAAATACCCATCATTCAATTTTCAGTGTAAAATACTGCTTAGGAAATTGGGATTTAGACTGACAATGCAACTGGAGATATTTTAGGTTATGTGGCTGCTTTGTTTGCTGAAAAACATTATTTAAATTTTAGCAATCAAAAAGTTAAAATATGGAATATGTAATATACTTTAGATAATCCAGAGCAACTAGACATAAAGCGCTTATGTTAAATGAATTAATTAAAGATTATCAAGTCTTCCTTATGGTAATCTCATTTGACTCGACTGCAATCATCACATGGGAGATTAATTACAGCAGTGAAGGCAGCCAACAGTAACACTTCACCAGCCTGACTGAGGTGACAGATAATAAAAGGTTCCTATATTCAGTGTTCTACTAGTAGCTTTGCTCACCTTGCAGGACCCAGTAGACCTCTCCGTGGTCAGCCAGCCTCTCCAGATGCGCAGTGATGGCTGTCAGATTGACTCTGTACTGCTGCAGGGCCTCGCTGCTGCCACTGTGCAACTTGATGGACCACTGTGATAAATGGATAAATGGATAAGATTTAGACTGACAAAACCTATCCACTGCCTTGTTTATTTAGACAAAAAAAGTGTAAACATTGCTAATCTATTGCTTATCTATACAGCTTACCGTGGCAGCTCCAAGGATGACTACATCTGGTTTTGCTGAAGTTTCCTACAACATGAGACATTGCGATTATTAAACCCTGTGACAATTTCAACTTTATGAAACCTCCTCAACTAACAATGTCCTCCATTTGTTGCTGAAAGAGCTTAACATCTATACTCACGTGTGTCCATGATATCAAGCGCTCCTTCATTGAATTATTCGCCTCCGGGTGCCACATAAAGTCCTAAACACAATGAGGTGTTATATATTTTTAAATTTTTATTAGACTTTTTATTGAGTGAAGAGAGGAGATTATAAAAAAACACATCCAGAAATAGCTCACCACATTAACCGAGGAACTCTCGTCTTCAAAGGAAATGTCCTCATGCTTCAGACGTTGCATGAAGGCAAACAGAGAGAAAAGTCTGGTAAGATGACAGCGTTCCTCTTTTTCTCTGATCAAACCAAAATAGTTACTGCAGAGCCACATAGCATCCCATTGTTGCATTTATTTTGCTAAGTTTTTGCACAAATCAGCCTATATTATTATTATTTTTGATGCAGTACATATTCTAAATGTCAGGCCTCAATGTATTTGCACACTTAAATACGTTTTTTTATTTTAAAAACATCAAAGTGGTTATTTTTATTTTAAAGTCATGAGTTGTTGAGAGTAGAAAGTAACAGCAAATTGATGCTCAATGATGGAATATTTTCAAACACAGCTATGAAACGGCACTGAGTGATTCCACACACTAACATGTTGTAGTTGGTAATGCTGGTGGTTAATAATCAGAGGGATGTGTTTTCTCAGTCATGGATTGTTTGAGGTAAAATTCCCACTCATTCATATTTAACTGAAAAAGTGCTTGAGGAAGAACATTAAAGGAAGAAGACACAAACAGCCCTGAGGCCTAAACCGTACACCTCTGCATTTGCTCTTCCAAATATGTTTTTGTTGCCGTCGTGATCAGTCTGAATATAGTACCTGGCTATGTATGGTAGGAAAGAGATTTCTATTTTTAGGTTGAATTATTTTGACTCGGTTTATAAACTTATCTGGACACGTGAGCAGAGTGAAAGAAGAAACTTATTTTTTGTTACAGTTGTGCTTTCTGTCTGCAGATTTGTATGCTGTGCACCGTCACCACTCTGTTGAACGGTTTCCTAAGAAAAACCCTGGGCTTGAATGGTGCCATTTAATAATGGGGGTTTCATTTATTTAAGCAAAGTATACGTTTTGTTTATCAAATGGTCACAAACAACAGGAAAATGCATAGATCTCTGTCAAATAAGGTAAAACAGCCGCATTGCCTTTAACAGTTGCAGACCAATCATTCCTACTGTTGTGCACAGCCACCCCCCAAAGACCCGTTTTGAGCCATGAAAAACCATAATAATTACCTTGTTTCCATCTTCTCTTCGCTCAGGGTCGATAATTTTGATAAAGGAGTAAAATAGCTGTCTAATTCGTGAATCACCCACAAAGGCCACCCGCTTTTCAGCAAGGCAAGTTTTGGCTTCACTGTAAGACAAAGGTGATAGTGAGGAATCTGAACCAACTGCAAATGTAAATCCTCCATGTGCTGGGGTAAATCACAGTATTTTACACATTAATTTTATCAATCTTAAATCTTCTTACTACATAGAATCTGCGAGGAAGTGATCTTATGTCCTCAATTCATTCTTTGACTCATGAATAACCCATTTATACAGACAGACAAACACATACCCACATCTATCATTGCTACACACAGATCTTTGTCCCAAGCATAGTGTAAATATAGTAACTCTGCAGTTAGTGTGACTCACATGCTTTTGTATTTGTGCATCATGCAGCCATAAGGCTGCCATACGTTCTCCCCCAAGTAACGTCCTCTGGACAGCAGCCATTCACATGAGTCCCCGCCTGGAGGCAAGACACAGAGAACCCACCAGTGATGCCAAACAAAGAAACTCTTAACTTGCTTTCACTCATAGCTTCTGTCTGATTATGATAGAAACCTGCTGTCTCAATAGTACCCTGGCTTTTCATTCAGTGCTGTCAAAGGACTATACAATGCACGGCTCTGCTAGGGGCCACAGTACAAAATGAAGCCATCAGCAATTTAGCTCAAGCATAAATCTCTCCAGCTATTCATTTGTGTGTAAAATGAAAGGAGCCATCTGCATCTGAGTCAAACCATAGAAACAGGGGAGCATGAAGGCTCTGCAGGCTGGCGAGAGACGTGGGCATATTGGTGCCCTCCCCGTCCACAGCAGCTGCTCACTGTGTGTACACAGAGGTCTCTGGTCCCTTCCTTTTCATGGACAAAGTCCACTGTAAGCAGCCAGCTGGGAGCTAATGTTTGCCACATCACGATAATATTCATTATCGTCCAGCTCCGGGCTTTGTGCGACGTGTCATTGTTTGTTTTGAGACGAAGGACAAGCAAAATGTGGACTAAGCCGTCACACCTGAGAAACAGTATCCAGTCCTTTATGCGACTGTGCAGCTAATTCTTTGCCCAACAAGGTAATAATGCAAATTAAAGCCCCGAGACAGAGAGCAGGCTGCTACAGTACTGTTACAAACCACTGAAGGTGGAGTTTGTAGACACTTAAGACACGCTTTACTGACAGTATGTTTATTATGGAAGTTAACTTAATAGCTTACTGACTATTTACATGACATCGGCCTCTCGGTACCACAAATCTCGTGTTAGCTCCATCAGCCTACACACCGCTTTACCAGCAGCAATAAAGCGTGTTCTGACAGGAGCATGTAAACACAGCTAAATGCAGTGTTAGCTTTAGCCACTCGGACAAAGTCGACATATGTTCGTGCTGCCGCCGTTTGAGAGTTTTAGTCCGAGCAGCCGTCTATGCAAACAGCTCTCTGTGAGGCTTACAGGCTGAACACTTCACCTCTCTGAAGGTGTACCGAGCTGCAAAGACCAGAGACACCAACAGCTAGCTAAGCTACCATTAGCTTGTGTCAAGTGTTGCAGTGGCTGCATCAACGCTAAGTTTAAACAGCACGAGAGCTCTTACCTCCATAATACCGCGTCGCCGTGTGAAACACCAGGAGCACAAGAACGACCACCAGCGATATCAGTTTGGCGTTTTTAATGGTGAAATATTGGTTTATTTCGCGTTTGCCCGGGCTATAGGCCAGGACCGCCATCTTTGCTCCTCCATGACAACAAGCAGCTGTGCAGTGTAGCGGCTGCGCTCCTCCTGGTGCACCATCTGCCCGGTCTGCTCCCTGCGACACCGCCTCCTCCGCCTCCATCACCGCCGCTAAAAGCAGGTGCGGATCTAATTGAGTTTCAGGGGGTCACGGGTCTAAATTCGTCCACTAAATTATTTAAACAGACCGCTTTTTTTTTTTGTTTTTTTTTGTTTTGTTGAAGTTCTAGCTATGACTTCAAAGTATGTGCAGGAAAATAAAATTCAAAAAGTCTGCCTTGCAAAATGCAATAAAAGCTACATACAGGAGCTTTTATTGCTCCTGTATGTACAACCTCAGGAGCTCAGTTCTCAGCCAAGGTCAATTCCTTGTTGTGCAATTTAATTTTGTCATTCAGGATCTGCAATATATTTAAGTGGCTCTTCCTTTGCCTATGCTCCGCCTCTCCACTAGGTTTCCGCATAATTGGCAAAGTATTTTTTGTGTAAACAAGTACATGTAGGTGGAAACCAGAGGAGGTAAAAATAAATATATAAATACAATTCCCTTTCCAACCACTATAGTCAATTTTTATTTCAGGTCTTAGATGATACTGAACTTGGTGATTTTTTTTTGTTATTAAAAAAAAATCTGTTTGTGTTATGTATGTTAATAATAATAATAATACTTTTATTTGTATAGCATCTTTCAAAACACACAGTAACAAAGTGCTTTAGAGTAAAAACAAATAGGATATAGGATCTTTTCACTTTTTTATTTTTAATGTTGCAGTTCAAGTAAATGCAACCTCAAAATGTGAAAATAATGTTAATTAAAGCTGGCTGCCACGGGGACACGCCCTCATACTTTTGCAGAACATGTTAATAACTTCTTTAATAAAAAAAATTTTTTTTAAATTGCAGGGAAGGTGGTTGGTAAGCCACAACATCAACTCTGTGAAGTATTTCAGAGTTCAGTAGTGAGGAAGGCCAGACAGATATCTGGGGACTCTTCACACCCTTTACACTCACAGTTTGAACCGCTACCATCTGGTCGCAGATTTAGAGTCCCGAGGGCAAGCTGCAATATTTACAAAACAATTTTTATGCCACATGCCATACAAGCTCTGAATGCCATATAAACTGGTCATGACTGTACAAAGTGATCCCCCTTTAGAGGGTTACAGTAGTTACATGCTGTTTCCGTTTTTGTTGCCTGTTTGCACAACTCTTTCTTGCTTTTGTTGTACCAAGATGGCTGCCGCGTAGGCACGTCGCTTCAATCGGCAGCAGCAGTCAATGCGACGTCTATGTATATATGTCTATGGAACAGAGCATGTACAGGCTAGTTATAGACAGCACTTCCTGTTTCATGGCGTGATGGCGAGCATAGGTGTGTGACTGAGCTATCGGTCATATAACCTTTGTGGGTGTATTTTATTTAGAACCAGTAATTATTGTTTGCACTCGAATGACATCCTTTTATTGACTGTCCCTAAGGTTCGCACTGAACTTGGCAAACAGGCTTTTATGTTCTCCGCCCTTGCAGCCTGGAATCATGTAGACTGAACTACAGCTTCAAAAGCTGATCCCGATTAGGGATTTTAAAAATTTGGTGAAGGGTATGGAGGCAGATTCCATTGGAGTCTGTAACTGCTTTCCTTTTTAGGCAATTATGAATCCTCCCTGTTACTGTATGTTTTGGCCAGGGCTACCTTGTAAAAGATATCAGTAACCTCAATGGGACTCACCTGGTGAAATAAAGGTTAAATAAAAAAAAATAAAAAAATATGTCTCTTATGAGGCCTGGACTCTGAACACACCTGTGAAGTTGAAATGGCAAAATGCCGCAGGCCGCCACGGGCACACCCTCATTCTTTTGCGGAACATTTTAATAACTTCTTTAATAACTTCAAGTTTCTTTGCATTCCTGCTACTGTTGCCAAAACATAATCCTGTAGATGATTCCGTTGGAAAAGTTTTAGCACTTTGACCTCATCTGCATAGTCTTTTTGTTGATTATGTAATAAGTGATGCATTTTTGAAAATCAATAAATATACAACAAAACCACATCAAAGAAAAAATAAATAAAATAACAAAAGAAATGTTTCATGCATGATTATGAATTCGTGGTGGTTTGATAAAGAGCCTATAGTTGATATGATAGCGGTACACCGTCCTGATGTGCCTGCCAATTTATACGCGTTTTCGAGTAGAGAAAGGGCCTCAAAATTGGGCGTAATGAGTCGGTAAAATAGTAATAAACATTCGAATAATAATAGGGTTTTACGCACCATTGGTGCTTGAACCCTAATTAAAGCTGCAAGCAGTGTTGGACGGGTTCTCGCTTCGTGCTGGTCAGCAACTGAGACAGGAAACGGCCATATGCATGTCCTCAGGCCCCAACTTTGATCACACATATGAAGTTTGAGGCCAATTGGAGCATGTACAGGCTGGTTAGACAGCACTTCCTGTTTCATGGCATGCTGGCGACTTAGACAGGAAATTGCCATATGCATGTCATTAGGCCCGTACTTTGATCACGCATGTGAAGTTTGAGGCCAAGTGGGGCATGTAAAGTGTAATAAAGGTGCACTTCCTGTGTCATGGCATCATGGCGACTGAGACAGGAAATGTAAGTAAGTAAGTAAACTTTATTTATATAGCACTTTTTAAAACATGTTAAAAAGTGCTTCACACACAAAAGAAATGGCCATATGCATTTCGAGGCCGAGTGGGGCATGTACAGTGTAATTAAAGTGCACTTCCTGTTTCATGGCGTGATGGCAATTGAGACAAGAAATGGCCATATGCATGTCCTCAGGCCCCAACTTTGATCATGCATGTGAAGTTTGAGGCCGATTGGAGCACGTACAGGATAGTTACACAGCACTTCCTGTTTCATGGCGTGCTGGCAAGCATCTGAATGGGCCTGCAACTGAGCTATCCTTATATAGTCATGTGGCTGTTATGAGGCCTGGACTCTGATCACACCTGTGAAGTTTCAGGCAATTTAGAGCACGTACAGGCCAGTTACACAGCACTTCCTGTTTTTTTCATGGCAAAACGCTGTGGGCGACCACTGGCACGCCCTCATACTTTTGTGGAACATTTTAATAACTTTTGCTCACACATGCCTTTTGTATATGCCGGCCAAAATTGTTATCCCCTTGGACAAGTTTGCTTTTGAAAATTTTTGCCAAAAATGAAAAATGGCAGACTTCCTGTTGCATTGTGGGTATGGGTTCTTGAGGCTTATTTGTGCGTCTTGTTGTGATACATATGTGTACCAAATGTCGTAGCTAGAGGTGAAACTAACTGAATATAACTCATTTTTTAATTTTCTAGGGGGCGCTGTGGAATCATTTTGCCATTTACATGTGTAATTCCCCCCAAATATAAATGTTTTGCCATTCCTGATGTGCATGCCAAGTTATACATGTTTTCAAGAATGTTTAAGGCCTCAAAATTGCGATTCAAAAGTCTGTAAAATAATAATAAACATTCGAATAACAATAGGGTTCTTGCACCATTGGTGCTCGAACCCTAATCATATGCATAAATGACAAAGTTTGCATGGATCGAAATGACTCATGTTGTTCTTTTTTTTTTCTGAGGTATTCTGGCACAAGAATGCGGGATCAATAAAGTTTTTATCTTATTATCTTATCTTATCCTATCTTATCTTAGATTCTCCTCCAGGGTCTTTTCTCCAATGTAGGGG
>OMNN01030890.1:0-29126 GCA_900302755.1 Chromis chromis
GTTACCAGCACAGAACCAGCTAACACAGTAGTTTACTGAGGTATACGCCACGGAGCTGAGGAGGTAGCAGCTGCTTGGAGGAGGTCTGAGCTCTCAGAGGGCTTTTCTAGTTTGATATGTATTTTTTGTGGTTGTGTCTTTTTGTAGTCGTTGTGTGTCTTTTTTGTGTCTTTTGTGGTCGTTGTGTCTTTTTTGTGATTGTTGTGTCTTTTTTGTGTCCTTTTGTGTCTTTTTGTGGTTGTTTGTTTTTTGTGTTCGTGTGTCTTTTTTGTGATTGTTGTTTGTTTTTTGTGGTCGTGTGTCTTTTTTGTGGTTGTTGTGTGTGTGTGTGTGTGTGTGTGTGTTGTTAGTCGTTTGTAACAATTGCAGTAATAAATATGTTAATTTTTAAAATATTTATTGATTATATTACACTTCAAGAACAGAATTTCCCCTTGTTTTAAGGCCTACAGTTAAGCCAAACATACTTTAAATATGTTAAGTATGGAGCTGTTTCTTCATAATATATTCCTCTATAGCTTTGGTGTATGTATAATGTATTGTAAGTATCTAAGCCATTTTTGACAGTCAACACAGCTGTGGCAGTGTTTTTAAAAACATTCGTTCTGATAAGTGCTTTCAATTACTGATTGATTGAACCTCATACTTTGTAGTTACACACCTTTATTAAAATGTAATTTTAAAAAGAGCCCTGTGGACCACACATCTGTTAATTAAAAACCGGAATATGAAAGATAATGTAAATACTGCTAGACATTTTGAGAGGCCAAGTAATGAGGCCACCCAGTGAAATCTGGGTTTTAATGAGGGTAAAGCGCGAAGTCTCCTGCACAGCTTAGAACAGTTGGAAGCAGATCACCTGTAGATTTCAACTCTCCTGTAGAGAGAACCGCCGTGACTCCTGGTAAATTTATACATCAGGACGTACGGTGCTACTAATTGGTGTGTGGGTGGGAGGGTGTGTGCATGTCATGGACATTGACATTAATTAATATTGTTAGCTGGTTTCCAGGCAATCAGTGTTCTGTATTTAGCAAGCCTTGCAGCATCTTCACACCGTCGTTATAATAAAAGCAGAATCTGAAGGTGTTACTGTAATTAACCTTCTCTCTGCTGTTAGAGAGACACTTGATATATGTGATAAATCTGGAGATTACTCTTTAACTGGAAGAGCAACAGAGTGCCTCTTCTTCCGTTGTTGCTTTTCTACCCAGATGCCTCAGCGTGGCCGTTTGGAAAATCGGTGGCACCTGTAATCAATACGTTTGCTACCTGACAGGCAGCTTTTGATGGGCAGAGACATGCCACAGATGAGAAGATAGCAGCCAATCTACAGGCGCCGATCCAAGTCACCATCTGCTCGCCGAGGGAAAAGGCTGCATGGCAAATCAGCCGCTCTTATCGCCATCACAGTGTCCTCAGCCTTTTCCAGTCTGGAGGGGAAGGTGTTTGAACCGGTGGCCTCAAAATTGTGACAATCAATCCTGCAGTGGAGGTGATTATCTCTGACTTTCATCTGTTTTACTCTGTAATTATGAAACTGAAGGTGCTGGTAGAGACAGAAGGAGCTGAACTGATTTTTCTTAATATTTTTTCAACCTTTATTAAATGACATTTTGGCTACTTTAACCACAGGCAACAAGCTGTAAACACAATTATCACCATGAAAAGTTGGTATAGGAAACTGTTCCCTATTTGGACAGTGAGCAGACATAGAGCAACTTTATCACTCACTTACATTTCAAGAGACCTGGTTAATTTAAGTCCAAAACTCTTGTTCCATTTTGTCTTGATGTTCATCAATCCCTGAGAGAAATATCAGCTACTTTTACTGCTAAATGTGTCACTCTTTGGTCTACCTGTCGGTTCGATTTTTGGAGAATTTTGTGGAAAACTGATCTAAACTAGATTAACTGCTTGGTGGTTGTTTGCCAGTTGGTCCAGGTTTGACCTTTGGTCTTTCAGATATAAAATTGCACTACTTCATCATTTTATTCTATTTGAAGTTGGAGTAAAATTTAATCATAATTATGTATGAATTCTTGAGTAAATGCCAAAAACATGTTTTTTGAGGTCAAAGTGACCTTAGACCTCTGACCACAAAAATTTAATCAATTCGTGGAGTCTAAGCAGGTGGTGAGGCCAGCGGCTGCAGAACTTGGACGTTGAGCTCCAGATCCAGAGACATCTGTGAAGAGAAGAGAAGAGAATTCTTCATATATGACATTCAAAAGAACAGGACAGACATGAGGTCACGTTGACCTTGACCTTTCATATTTGACCACTAAATTGTAATCAGTTCATCCTTGAGTCCAAGTAAATGTTAATGGCAAATTTGAAGAAATTCCTTCCAGGCATTCACGAAATACAGCGTTCATTAGAATGGGATGGATGTGCAACCCGAAATGATAATATCTCCAACTACATCATTATGATGCTCAGTAGAGCTGAGGATTACTACTTGATCAGTGTAGCTTTAAATGTATTTAACCTCAAATCCATGTCTTCCTACATCAACAGAACCGATCCCATCCTCAGATTCAGTCACCTTATTGATAAAGCACACATGTCATGGAACACTCACTCACTCACAGCCATGTTTCATCTGCTCTGCTGGCAGTCATCCTGCCTTCCGAATTGTCCCTGAAGCTTTTACTCTGTTTCATACGGCCAGTTAGTCCCACCTGAGGCAGAAGCGACACCAGGCTTTGTGTGAGGTGTTGATAAAAGAGACAGCCACTCAAACCGCAGAGGGACACAGCGTGATTCAAAAAAAGTACAATAATGTGGCTGTTCGCCTCTTTATTACCTCTGGGCGTAGGGACAGCTTCATGTTGAAGGCTGCTAAGATGATATTACATTGATGACACTGCATTATTATTGAAACATTCCAGCTTGTCAGATACACCAGAGATTTTCATCAAAATTACAACCACAAATCATTTCAGGCTCTCTGTCTTTTAATGTTGTGTGAATCAGTCTCAGACAGAATTCTGCTGTATGTTTTAGTATTTTGATTGATTGTTTGTGCACACAAACTTTCCATTTCTCAGTATTTCCTCTTAACAGTGAATGTTGCGTCCAACACCAAAAACAGTAACAACAGCTTTAATGCCATCTCACAGTGCTTTAATTATTCACCAGTTTTAAATCCCTTGCAGTATATACATGTTTTATGTCACTGCCTTGGAAAAAGTGATATGCCCACAGTTAGTGAATAATCCAATAATGACTGGAACACTCAGTGCGTGATTTGATTTTTTTTTTTAACATGGGGGAAGACCCAACGGGAGCACCAACGCAGGAACTTGCAAAAGCTGCAGTCCCTTGAATGGCCACTTGGGGCTGGCTCCAAAAGCAAGTCAATTCCCATAGAGCCCCATGTTGAAATTTCCAGCTTCACAGCACAAATAAACATGTTTACAGCCTGGTACAACACAATTTTTGGTTTCTATAGCTAATTCCCCTGTTCCTGAAAATAGTACTGTGGTGAATTTTTATATAAGTCACCTGTTTAAATTATATGAAGAATTAAAGTTATTTGCAATTAATGGCGTGGCTGCTTTAAGTGATTTCAAAACTGCTGAGTGACCTCACAAAAGGTCTGTCTATGTTTATATATAGTCGATGTACTAGACACCATAACTGTGACATTTCTAATTCTACATTGCCATTTTATCCAGTCATCTTTGTTCTCTCCATACTATAATTGCCTTTTTTGAACTGTGGATTTAAAAAAGAGTAAATAAACCTTTAAGTTTTAGACAGTAAATTGAATTGATTCAAGCTGGGTTATCTCATGTTTTTTCAATATAACACTACAAACAGCCCCATTTAAAGTAATAAGATCTCTTTGAATTTTTCTTTCTAAATCCATCTAAATCTGAATAGTGCACAAAAAAGACAGTTTTTATAGACAAGCTAGTCAATGTCAGAAAAAACTCATTTCAGAAAAAAATGAGTAAAATCAAACATGAAATATTTACACCCCTGAATTATACAGCAAAGGAGATTGAAATCTATAATCTATAAATAAAGAACAAGTTTGTGTTCTGTGTGAAGAATGGCTACTTTTTTTCAAGTGTAGGATTAACCTATTTACATTTACATGTAGGCTACATATTTTATGTACACTGATCAGTCATAACATTATGACCACCTGCCTAATATTGTGTTGGTCCCCCTTATGTGCTCAAAAACGCTCTGAACCATTGGGCATGGACAAGAGGACCTCTCATGGTGTCCTATGGGGTCTGGCACCAGGACGTTGGCAGTGAATCCTTTGGGTACTCTGGGTTGTGCAGTGGGGCCTCTGTCAGTCAAACTTGTTCCACTGCATCCTGTTGATGCTTGATCAGAATGGGGTCTAGGATGTTTGGAGGTCAAATCAACATATTGGGCAATTGTCATGTTCCTCAAGATGTTCCTGATTGTTTGATGTCTTTACCATGTGGTGGGGTGCATTTTCCTGTGGGGGTAGGCCAGTGACATTTGGGATTGCCATTTACATGAGGGAGTGTGCTTGTCCTGGGACAGTGTTTATTTGAGTGTCTAAGTTTCATCAACATGGATGCCAAAATCCAAGGTTTTCCAGCAGAACACCACCGATATGATCAATGTTATTCACTTCACCTGTCAGTGGTCATAATATTGTGGCTGATCGGTGTGTGTCTATTGTTTTACTGAAAATGGACAATTCATCATTTTAATAATGTTTGTTTCCTCAGCTGTAGTTTTGATGGTATAAACCTTACTTCGAATTATGCAACCATAGCAGCTGAGCGAGCTGTGGTCAGGTTAATTTCCTCAGTCACATTACCTGCTCCACTCCCAGGTTACACTAAACATCTACAGCAAAGCATATTGTTTTAGAGGTGGCTCAGTCTGAGGTGTATGCGCAGCACAAGCAGCAACCTCCAAGGCTGAAAAATGAATGTGGCTGACAAGTGTCAAAAACTGCAGTTTCTCAAATGACTACTTGAGGCTGGCTATAAAAAGTGAGTCGTTCCCCACAGAGCCCCATGTTAAAATGTCTAACTTTGCAGTAGGAATAAACATGTTTACAACCTAGTGAAAAAAAAAGTTTTGTTCTCTACAGCTTATTCTAAGGTTCATGAAAACTGTACAGGGGGTGATGAATCGAAACTACTCTATAGTGTTCAGGCTACAATATGGTATAGAACTTTTCTTGTTTATAGAATATTACAGATCCAAGACAAACTTGACGGAAGGTCTGCGTCTGCTCCTGTAGGACTACAGATAGTGCAATGAACATATCAATACACAGCTCAATTAGGCTACTGATATGCCAGAGTGATGGTCGAGATCATAGATTCCAACTTGCACAAACATCAGTCAGATAAAGGATCAATGAATCAGGAAGAAACGAGACTAACATTCAACTAAGCAACCTTCACTCTATCTGCTGTAAGGGAATGGAGAGGATGGACAGAAGGTTAATAAGGGGGATGGAAAACCCCCCTCAGATCACTTAATGATTACACTGTTACATTTGCCAGCACAGAAAGATTCACTAATGCAAATCCTAATTTTATTGCTGCATAAAAGCCTCACATTTGCTCTAACAAATGAAATAAAACTGGCCATAATTAATTCAGACTGAAAAATTTATTTTGGCCGCACTCATACAGGCAGTAATTACTAGCGCTAAAATTAAAGGACAGACATTGTCACATTGTCGAGGCAACCGGCTTTACTACTGTTGGACCAACGCTGTTCCTTCTTCTGGGTATTTCTTACTGTGTCTTTGTGCCTTGCATACATATTCACCACCCAAGGCTGCTACGTTCATTAAGGTTCCTGCAAAAAAGCTGTCAAATGCATGCATTTAGTAACAGCCCGACCTCTGTGACTAATCTCAATTTAGAAAGGCATCATGTGAAAATAGGAGGCAGTGATCTTGCGCTGCCTCTAACAGCCGTTACTCTCGCGGCAGAAGAAAATTCACTCTGGAAAATGACTCTCCCTCCCACCCGAGATCAGATATGTTGATTTTTCTGAGGGAAATAAACACTCTGGCAGCTCACTCTCACTCCCACACAGCCAAATTAGCTGTCACCAAGGACATTAAGCTGTCATCTTCAGAGGTTCCTCTCAAACATGGTTGCAGCATATATATACCCACGGATGTCACTCCCATATAGATGCCATTTTGGAAATGGATGTATAAAGGATAGTAAGGTTTGTCTCTCCTCAAACAACTGACTGGATGGAAAGATAAATGCATAAAAAAGATGTCATGTGTTGTTTACAGCCCTGCTGTCCCTAGCTGAGTGTGCAACCAACTGCAGAAAAACAACACCTACCCTTATAGTCCATATTATACAACACCAATACAGTGGCACTGCTTGAAGTTAATTTGCTCCCTGTGTGCAAAGATGAAATGCACCTCATTTTGCATACTAATGGCCCACATAACACTTTCAAAATGATAGAATAGGTCTGTTTTGGAGATGACAACTGGAAGTTAAATTTAGTTTCAGCTTATAGACACCTCTCTTCCATCACAGTGCTGATAATTATGTTGATGTATTAGTGTAAAGCAGTAAACAAAGCTAATTTGCTCTCAGCTCTCTCCGGTGTGGGAAAAAGATGCTTTTCTGGCTACAGAACCGGCGGTGGATGTTTATGTTTTACTGCAAAGGTTTTTTGCTGTGCAACGGCTGAAAAATGCTACTATTTTATTCCTCATCATCTGAATCACGGTGGCACAGAGATGTTTACTGTTGTCTCAGGACTGAAGGTAAAACAGATGGCTCTCTGCTGTTGCTCGGTCCTCATCTGTTGTAACTTTGGCCTGTCAAGCAAATGTTGGTAGTGCATGCACAGCGATCCGAGGCAGTTGTCACGCTTGGTTTGAGCAGCTTGGACTGAAGTTTACAGATTTCTGAAGGGAAGCACCAACAGTGTTTTCAGCTTTAAAGCATTGTGGCAGGATGAGTGTATGACAGTGTGAAAGCTGTTCTTTCTCCAGCTCCTGCATGTTTTTGTGTATCGAGGGCAGTGCCTAAGTGGCTCCATCACTGATTGAGACAACAGCACTTGTTTAATCACGTCACACTCTGTCATATTAACACTTCTTAATCAAAGAAACAGCTCATTTGGTGCATTAATATCTCACCTGGTTGAGTGTAGAGTCATTCCTGGCCATGTGCTGCATGTTATCCCTTCTCTCTTTGACCCTTTCCTGTCTCCTTTAAACTATGACTCTCAATAAAATGCCAAAAAATAATGCTTAAAAAATAAATAGTTTACTAATTTTCAAATTTGACAAAATCTTCATCACAGACAGGGATCACAACCATGGTCAGTCAGTCGGTCCACCACTTTGATCCAGACTGAAATATCTCAACAACTACTTGGTGGATTGCCATTACATTTTGTACATACAGTACATCCCTGCATTCAAGAGGAAGAATCCCACTAATACTGGTGATGAATCAACTTTCCTTCTTGTGCCACCCGCAGGTTGATAGTTTGTGTTTTCTAGTGAAATGTCTCTAAAACCTTTGGATGGATTTCAGTAGAGATTTGTAAGCACATCTATGTCCCATTCAGGATGAAAAGCAAGCAGTCAAGTCATCATTAAGCTCCATTTATCAATCTAAAACCCTAATTTGGCCAATGCTTTGGTTTATGATGAAATATGGACACAAATCAAGCCTGAGCTTTGTGTTTATAGCCAATTAAGAAATGACTCATGCATTAAACAAAGATGGTGAACATTATAGCGGCTGAACATCAGAATGTTGAAGGAATGGTTTCACGTCATCAGATGAGAAGATCAATAACACTCTCATGTCTGCCATGCCAGCAGCTTGTTAGCTTATCTGAGCATAAAGACTTGTTTTCAACCGGGTTTATTTTCAGCCTTTACGCTAAGCTTTATATTTAATGGACAGGCATGAGAGTGGTACTAATCCTACTCCATTTCCTAAAATGTCAAGCCGTTCCTTTCCCATTGTCAGTGTGAACATGTCAGTATACTGAAGTTAGCATTCAGCTCAAAGCACAGCTGTGCACGGTTGACTCTTATCCTGAATTTGAGTTTTAAAGTTCATTCTTGACCTCGGAAACAGCTGCTGATAAAATAATCTCAGCAGATGGCGTCTGCCCAGTTGTCCTAGAAAAGTTGCTGTTAGATTTTCTATTTTTCTCCAGAATTTTAAATCGAACTCAGACTCTTCAGTGTTTCTAAATAGTGAAAAATGCTAGATTTACATGTAATATTGAAATAATAATATATAAGCAAAACATTCTTTTAAATTTTTTCTCTGATGCAATGCTCTCAATTGTATGAAATTCTGTAGTACTGTAAATCATAAATCACAGTGGCTTCCTTTTTCATCTCTGAAGTTATTCATTTCCTGGGAATAATATACAATATCCATGACCTCCCTTCTCCTGTGACTATATTGTGTGAAGCTCCTGGTCGTTCATCTTGAGAGCAGGTGGGAAAAGGTCGAATCAGTTGTGCTGGCGGCTAGGCTTGTGTCAGGCTGAAGACACTGATCTGATAATGTCCTCATTAGCCAGCCTCAGCCCAATGGTAACCGCAGCCAGGAGCAGGAGGTCTGCTCTGCTGGTGACAGCTGTCGCCTCGGGGCCGTCATGGGCCAGATGAGCCATGGATGGCAGCTCACACATCTCTGGGCTTCATCAGTCCCAAGTTATCTGTAAGGGAGAGACAGGCACAAAGTTAAGGGCGCACTGGTGTTTGAAGATGACTTTGATATTTCTTCTAATCAATGTCAATTTATATACAGTGTACAATATGGTGTAAGGCACGGTACAGCCACTGCATTCTGATGCCGTGTTGTAAGATGTGATCTTCTCTTCAAATCCTCCTTATTTTTACATGAAAATGGCCGCTTTCTTCTCCTTTTCTCTTCCCTACGAAGCGTCACGTGGATTCGAACAGGAAATCACACCAGCACATCTGGTGCTTCAGCTTCAAGTACAGACTGTATAATATCCAAATAGAAAAGCTACACTGTGGCAATAATCCTGCTCCTGTATGCTGCAGCTGCATGTGTACTGTCTGGTTAAGGCTGCTTTGTTCTTTCTGTGACAGAGATCAGTTTATAGCCTCAGTGTGAAGCTGTGGAGGAAGAAAGTTCACTCCTACCTCTCTGACTGATGGGTCTCTGAATTTATTTCTGCTATCAGCAAAGTCAGCATGAAGAGGTGCCCCCTGAGTGTGTATACAAACATGTTTGAATGCTCCCGGATAACGCTGCCACTCTGCAGCTGAGGAGAAAAACAAAAAAAGGCAGAAAGAAGAACTTTATATAAAAAAGAAATAAACAAAACTATGTAGAGCAGGAATATTTTATTAAGCTCCTTGATCTATTCACAAAAGAAGAGTGGGTCTATAATAGTCAGTCAACACAAATTTAATCTTTAGCAGTTAACCAACTGTCATTTCAATTACTTGTCAAGGACAAATGCCAGACATTCTCTGGTTCCATCTTATTATGCCTCTGAGTTTTGGATTATTGGTTGGACAAAATGAGACATTTCAAGATGTCATCTTGGGTTCAGGGAATTGTTCTTATTTTCTGTAATTTCTTACCAAAAAATGATTAGACTGATTACTTGCAGCTTCCAAGGACTCTAGTACTATGATTGATTAATTATATTTGATTATTATGCCAGTATTTTGTATTTTTCACAGATTTTTCTTAAAAATACCAACAATTGCGTAAGCGCTTTAAAAAAAAAAATGCATGGAAAATTCATGCTTTCGTGTTTAAAATGCTAAAAAATAAACTGTGAGAAATGTGTTCCTGTGTCATATTATCACATATATCAGAAACAACATTAAAACCACTGACAGGTGAAATGGATAAAAATGATCTTGTTGTTTTGATGTAAAGTTCTACTAGGAAACCTTGGTCCCTGCATTCATTTGGATGTTACTATGACACCTAACGCCCACCTACACATAGTGCAGTTTGAAGAGCACAAGACAAAGAGCCCAAGGTATTGACCTGACCTCTAAACTCCCAGGATCCCGACTGAGGATCTATGAAATTCACTGGAAGACGGATCCACCCCAAAACCCACATGACCAAAAGGATCCACTGCCACTTTTCTAGCATGAGGGGGATTTACACAATATTAGGATGGTGTTTTTAATGTTGTGGCTGTTCAGTGTATAAAATGTATACAACATTTATATAAGATATGTGTTTACAAAGATTAATTATTGTATTTACTTGTTATGTCTTAAAATTCACAGATGAAATATCTGAAATCACATTAATGTAAATGTATTATGCGTTACAAAGACATGTGCCATTTGATTTACAACCGTGAAATCCATGTGACGTGCACTACACAGGACATGAATTCACATGCTGAAAGGGAGAGACAATGTATCTTAGTGGAGGTTTTAATCATATCACATGGTCTTCATCAGGAAATAGAAGTTATTCTACCCCCCTCTCTCTTCTACCGTTTTAGAATATGAGGTTCAAAGTTCATGAAATGAGTAAAAGCAGTTCAGACCACAATTTCACCACAAGGCTGGAGCTTTAGTTCATATGAAATGATTGAGTTTGAATGGTTGTCTGATGGGTGAAGTTAGGAACAGCTAAGTTATTCAATCAGAGAGCAAATAACCGTCTGTGTGATCTTCCAAGAAGTGATTAGTAGATGAAGACCATTATTTTACACAATCCAAAAATGAATTGGCGGCTGACATTCCTTGGCCTTACAGAGAGAGAGCAAAATAAGAGGTGAAAGGAGAGTAACTGCAATCCTTTCAGACTTGTAAGTGCTATTCAACGTGTGGCCGCCGATTTGACCTCTTTCCTGTTTTTGCTGCTGTCTGTAGAGCTCTGAGGGGTTTTTTTTACCCATCACCCGTGACTGATGTATCCTGACAATCATTCACTGCCATGTCACTGGTGCGCCTCTTTCGGGAGATCCGAGCATACGGAAGGATTAACAGCAGTGAGCCTATACATCTGCTGATCAGCCATCCAAATCATTTTTCAATCCTCTGCCTCTCAAGATTCCTTCGTACAGTAAAGCCATGCAGGAAGATAGATCGCCAGGTCCCGATCTCCCATCTGTCATTTCCGGCTGCCATCAGCACTAAACAGTCAGAGCTCACAGCAACTATAGAGGCTATTTCACTTGAATTTCAGTGACAATGACGGTCATAATGTTTCAGGGCAAACACTGGGAAAGACCAAACTGCCTTTGTGGTATAGTTTCTGTCATCTTGTTCTCTCTCAAGTATTATTCTGGTGAGGAAAGCAGTAAGGCTGAGAGGAAAACCATGTAGTGAGTCATACAGCAGGCAATGAAGCTCCCAAAGGGATTCGCTCAGCCAGCTGGTTTTAAAGGCAGGTGTTTCTAAGACAACTCAAGACTCATGTATGCTGTGGTTCCTTTTTTGTTTTTGTTTTCAAGCCAACAGCAGGGAAGTGTGTTACTAATTTACACGCGATATTTTTGTCTATTTTGGTTTTGGCACAAATATGAGATGCTGCATGTCAGTGAGTCAGTATGTCGATCATGTTGCCTGAACCCGATGGGATGTTGTTGCTTATGCTTTAGCTGGCACACCATTGTGTGATTGCACATTCCATCCCTGGAGCTTGTCACAATAGTATTTCTGGCAGGTTCCTGGAAGCCTGTAATTGCAGGTGAAGAGCAGCTGAAGGAAATGAGGCTGTGCTGTGGTATGAAAATTAATTAGTGATGTAGCAGCGAGCTGCTTCTGGTTGACTTTGGCAAAAACCACAACAACAGAGAGCTGAAGTCTAGTTTCAATTTCTGGTTATTTTCCACTAGTGTTTGTCACTGACAAGGTTCATTACACTCATTTTTAAATCAATTTATTCCAGTTATCTCACAAGCTGTCCATTTTCATTAAGTTAAATATTCATCAAGTGCTGCACAAAACAAAACCAGTATTGACAGTTTATGTTGTTGGCACTCTGCAACTCTTAATTTAGGATATTGAGAGAAAACAAGACTGGCCTCCCATAAAAATAACCCTATAGGTTATTTATGCAATTAGTTTATTAGTTTAGGCTTCTTGTTGTACTGAGAGAAAAGGAGAACGTGACGCATTGGGAGGATGTTGGGGTGGATGATGAGTCAACAAAACATTGATTTGCTCTTCATTTCCAGTTTCAAATTTACAGTCAGAGTTTATTTTAGTCATTATCACTCTTTAACTTTAATCACACATCTTTTATTGCAGCCATGACAACACAGGTTTTCCGTTTTAACCCAAATCCCACTGATCTGTTTTGCGTCTAAACCTAACCAAAAGGAGGTGGAAAAATCTTTGTGCTATATTTCCTATCATCAGTTTTATGAGTGTTCTGTTGAAGGACTTGTTTGACAAAACTCATAGTCGTGCTTATTTATTTTTTACCTATTATCAGTATTCCCTTGAAAGCATCAAAAACAACAAGAATCCTCACAAGTATCGCCTGTGTAGCTAGCCTTTATTGTTAAAAAAAATATTCAAAGCACATAAATGAGCCACTCCGCTGTAGTTTATTTTAACTCAATCCCACATACACTGTCCTGCTGCTGTAAAATGCTCTTTAAAGCACCAAATGTGTATTAATCGGCCACTGATAATACCCCCCTACAAAGGCACTACTTGCTGCTGTTTTTTTTCTAAAAAACAAAAACAAAACAAAAAAAACAAAACTGATTTGTTTAGTTTCAGGGGATTATTTGGTTGTCTGTCTTTAAAAAAAAAATGAAACTACATATTGTAAAAAGTTATACATATTTTAGTGTGGAGACAGTGGGTTTGGGGCTCAGTGCCAAACACAGAGAGGAAAAGTCAGAATAAAAATGTATGAAGAAAAAAAACAGAGCAATACATTGTAGATTTTGGGATCTTGGTTGACAATAAGAAAAGATGTGGTATAACACCAGCCTGACGGATAACATTCCACATAAATCAAGCTGTGGTTGTATAACATCTGAACATCACTGATACTGTTTGTCATATTCTGTAAAGGTTTGGTTGTTAATCACGTCTGTGTTCTTGTCCTCTGAACTGTGTGCTTTGTATAAAATGGTGGTTGGGAAACACTTCTGGGAATGAAAGTGTCTGAATATGAACAGAAAATCTTCAAAGCAATAAATCTGATTTCAGTATTTTTGCATGCGGTACGTGAGACCTTTTCCCCATGGAGGAATGAACTTCACACCACCTTATTACTGCCCTTTACCGGAACAGTTGCAAAAATGTCACCTCCAGTGTCCCATTTTGCTGCTGCTGTTTTGTAATATTGATAAAGGTGACGATGCTACTGCTGTCTGCAAGTGTTTCTAATGCGCTGCTGTCAAAAATCTGACGGAGCTCTCTCCTCATTCTCCCTTCTTCCTGCAATAAAAGCAGCTTCATGAATATGGTATAGGAAACTGTAAAGGGATCGCAGCTTTGTAAGCTAATGATTGCTTTCATATTTGATTATGCTGAGGTGTACTCCTCCCAGCCAGACAGTGTTGTAGACACGTCTGCACATGTCTTTGCATTGTAAACATTCACATCAGAGTGTAAGGGCTTTGCCAGAGAAACTGTGGTACTGTGCACTTCTTTGTTTCCCCTGGGTTCCCCAGCACAGCATTGACATGGCTCGTAGTTATTCCTGCTCGCTCATTCATGCAAACTCTCTTCTCCCCTCTCTCTCTCTCTCTTGCCTTACATATCTCACAATATTCCTCTCTCTGCCTCCCATCCCCTCTCTTGCAGACCCAGTCATCCATGGCTGCTACATCGGTGGCTAGCCTGGGTGCAATGCCCGATGCTCATAGGCTGCTCTCAGATCTCTCTCACCCCTAAGCAACAGCACAGATTAAATACTTAACTTTATTCATTTTTTTCTCCTGTTCCACCCTCACTCTGGCCTGGCATTAAAAATTCATCCACTCTGTGTTGTGTTAAAAGCACATTACGCAAGACTCTAAATATACCCCCTCCCAGGAAGGATCCGTTTGTCCCTCGCTGCCTTTACATCTGCGCTCTGTCTGTGTGTATGTAAGCATTGTGTATGTGTGTGTGTGTGCGTGAAAGAGAGAGCTGAGGGCTTTTTTTTATTGCACTGATGCTGACTTCTTTTATGTCTGTCAAATCTCAGGAGGAGGGCAACTCAGGAAAGTCCCTCAGGTGGCAACGGGGTGATACAGCAAACTGACAAACAGGTAGGGTCAAGTGAGGACCTCTCAAATCAGCAACCAACCTTTTAATTCAACAAATGCTGATTTACTTTCTCGTCTGATCACCGTGAAGGTTCGGCATCAAAAGAGAAGGAGCCTTTGTGTCTTATTTAGTGCACCCTCACCTAGTCCATCAGTAAGAGGTCCTGACTGCTGCAGAGTTTAGTCGATCACTCTGAAGGCGTTTTATCATGTAGAGATGGACATTCGGAGAAGAAGAAAGTGCTGCTGTGTGCATTAGTCTCTCCCCAGGCTGCCTGTCTGCCCCCAGCAACAAAGACTGACAGTTGAACCGTTTGATGCTGCCTCCTGGATGAAAGGCTTCTGTAATTGGTTGCTATTACAAACTGTACACCATCCCCGACAATGGCAGCAGAAAAGAAAGAAAAAGCAACATGTTCCCACCATCTCTTAAAATCCAGTGTCTGCCAAACACCAAAAGAACAAGTCTTTGTTGTTTAAATGAGTATCGAGTATGTTTCTAATGTGATAATTTTGCCCTTAGAATGCTGTTCTCTTCTCATTCAGTTAGCATTCACTGACTTTTATCTGCACTGTACAACAATTTTTATTTGCACTTGTTGTTCAGTAAAAAAAAAAAAAAATTGTCTTCTGAATTGTTCAAAACCCCATTTTTCCTATTTTAAAGAGGTGCTTTTTTTATGTTGATGATTTATTTGCTTTCAGGTCCCTACAGAATGTTGGGTTTACTCCTCAAGTATTAAATATGTTTAATTCCCTTTATTGGATAAAATACAATGTGTAACTAATAAGTGTGGAGAATCCAGTTTAAGCACTGACATGCTGAATCGCTGCACTGCACAGCTACATACCAAAGTACACACACAGACCCACACAGTCTTGTGGTGTGTGCGGGCACAGTCTTTTTTTCCTGTAGATTTTCGGGGTGCATGAGTTCAGTAGATCTAACCAAGATGAATATCACAAGCTGGGCTTTGACAGAATAGGGGTTTGTTCTGTTTCTCCAATCCACTCCACATATGACACCTTGTGCTTGCCAGCGCATCTCTCCGTAGACAACACCTGCCAGCTAATCCTGCCAGCCCGCACTGATGTGTGGCATTCCTAACTCGATCACGATCATGAACACAACACCTGCGATCTACAAAGTTTAGGAAGCTGCCAGGTTCCTCCCATGGTGAGACGGGTTTCTCTCACTGTCTGTCTTCCTTTCTTTCTTCCTTTTCTCCTTTTTTTGTTGCCTCTCGTCACCATCTGTACCAGGTGAGTGTGTGTGTGTATATGTGTGCAGAATGTGACAATGAGAGCAACTGTATCACTTGTCTTTGGTGGCTGCAAGAAGATGAAAACAATGGATCCTTTTTGTACCTTCAGATTCTTCCTGTGCTCCACATTAAATAAGACCTCCAAGCCCCTAAATTAATGAAGATGCAGGAAAAGACAAAAGAATGTAGGTGCTGTGCTGCAGTGTAATGCCAAGAGCATTTATTAGTGAGACGGAGCAACACAGCAGAGGAACATCTGGTCCCTCGTGGCCAATTCGTCTGCTTGAGCACCTTGCGTATCCAGTGTCCCCTCTCTCCACAGCAGAAACGGTTCTGAGTGACAGTAGTGTGCTGCACGTTGGTCTGTTCCCTCTCCCCATGGGTCTAATTTGTGCAAGCTGCTTTTGAATTGTTGCAAAGAAGATGCAGGAACAAAGCCAGCTGAGGGGGCTGGGGCGTATGGGACCTGCTGTTCCTCTGTGCCGTTAGTTCTGTTGCCAATTCGTCTGTGTTCTCCTCTGCACTCCTTCCTCTTTCACCCCAAAGTGTCAGCCTTGTGTTTACGCTGTTTGGCGATATTATGAAGCAAAGGTGCGAGGGTGAAGAGGTTAGTAGGGTAAAGCTCTCAAAGTGAACCACTAAAAGCACGAGTCAGTGATATAACTTTAATTGTTTTGCAACAACATGCAGTGCTGTATACTTTAATTAATATTTACACAGCTTTTATCACAGTACATAACAGTGGTGCAACAACACCCCTCCACCTTTTTTTATAATGTCAATTCACATTTGCATTGGCATTTGCTGCAGCAGCTAATGATATCCTTCAAAGGCTTGCACTAAGCCATGACTCAGAGACTCTGTTCCTTGAGGCTGGGCCCTGCTTTGCAAGTACAAGTATCATACTGTAGTTATTTTCTCTACAGGGGACAAGATGAATCAGCAAACATCTGAACTCTGCAGGAAAAAGTCAGGGGAATGAGCTGAGACCTTCAAAGTGTCACTTTTGAAAAAAAAAGAAAAAAAGACACCTTGTCTGTTTGACAAGTGAAGATTAGTCACCTGCAACTTTAAAAGAGGCAGGGTGCAGAGTTTCAGCAATAAGTGTGTCGTTCCTCTGCCCAAGGAAAGCTCAGTTTGCCTTTATGTGTCGCCTTTTACACCTGAATCCCCCATAGCAAGAGAGAAGAACTTCTTCCCTGACACCTAAGCCATAATGACATGCCAATTTACAACTCCCCAAGAGAGGAATTAGAAGCACACAAACTGTCATCTTAAAACCAGGAACATGGGTTGATCAAACGTCAAAAACTGCTAACAGTACCGAAACGTTAGTAGAGTCTAGAATGAGCTAACAATTCATTGTCCTTATTGACTATACAGTATGCAACAGAAGTGAGTACACCCCTGTGCAATATCACCTAAATGACAAGTGATATAAAATTGCATCACTTATCAATAATTTTTTTTTAAATTCTGAGTTGACAAGTAGAAACAATCAAAAACAAAGACTATATTGAAAATACAGACCCTAAAGTTGAAATTAAATGCAACAAAATGAATACACCAGACAGTTGGGGAAATCTATTATTTCTACTTAGCCTAATTGCATGAATATGGTTATAAAATTACCTGTGAACACCAGAACTTTCTCACTTTTGGGCTGTGTCTATCTGTGTGTATGCATAATGGCTCCAGAATTACCAGAGGAACTGATAAATGTGATTGTGAGAACTCTCAAATATGAAAAAACAAAGGATACATTAAGATCAGTGACCAACTAAAAATCAGTTGGTAATGAGGAAGCATAGAACAAGCCTTAGTGCCACTAATCAGAGCTGCATGGCAGTGCTGAAATGACACTATGGAGAGTGTATTATTTGCACAATCTAGCTCTAAAAATAGTTAGGCAAGTGCTGCAGACTTTTCACAGTGGTTATCACTAGAAACCTATGTGACAGCTCAGACAGCGAGAAAGACAGTTCATAATGTCAACCTCTATGGATGGCGTTGAAAAAAAAACCTTGCTCAGCTGGAAGTTTAAACTTTGCTAAAGAGCATGAAAACAAGCCTGATGACTTTTGGGAGCACATTAGTAAATTTGCTCAGCTTAAATAGAGTCCAGCATGTCTGGAACGAAACTGACCAGGACTACCACAGTGAATGGATACTCCTGAGAGTGAAGCACGGAGATGGAAGTGGGATAATATGGGGCTGGATGGGTGCAAAAAACCATCAGGGACATGACATTTATACATGGTGCCATAAATGCCTGTGAATTTTTCAGAAATACTGGCTGACAAGATGACTCCCAGTCTGCTGAAGCTTGGCAGAAGAGGAATATTCTGGCATGATAATGATCCAGAGCACACTGCCAGAATCACACTAGTTTCTAAAGAAGAAAAAGTGAAATCTATGACCTCAACAAGTGTGGCGCCTGACGTAAATCCAATAGAACACCTTTGGGTTATTTTAAAAAAGAGAGGTAGAGCACGATAACCCCAGCTGAAAAAAAGTCTCTTTTTTTTGGTAGAATTTGGTATTCTCTGTGCAGAGAAGGACTGAGTCTGTCATTAAAAATAAAGGGGGCCACATGAAGTATTGAAAAAATAAATGATTTGAATCTCAGCAATGAAAAATGTACTGGCTGTTCTTGCACTGAGTTTGACAGAGGGGCCTGTATTTTTTATATTGTAAATCCAAACTTTTTTTTACTGTTTTACATAAGAGCCAATACCATACTATTCAACTTAAAAGTAATGCGATGGTGGCTTAGTGGTTAACCCCTGACTGCTCCCCGGGCACTGCACCGCAGCAGCCCACTGAGCCCACTGCTCATAGGATGGGTCAAATGCAGAGAAGGAATTTCCCCAGGGGGATCAATAAAGGTTAGATTATTATTATTATTGTTGATTATTATCAAAAGCGGGAGCTGTTAGTCCATATCTTTCTAAATCGCTTCCTTATGAAGCTGCTCTCTAGAGGCATACGCAGGCCTATGAAAAACAAAGAAGGACAGCCTGTAGTTTGAAGTAGAGCAAAACTCCTCCAGATTAGGTCACTTGGAAGAGTTTAGCAGGCAGCGGATCAGGGAAATCTCAGCACACATGAGGATATCATTTATGTAGATATACCCATTTTATAATAATAGAAAGCCTGCAGAAATTGGTTTAAAATATCTATAAAAAAAAAAAAAAGCAGGATCTCAGCCAAATGTTTTACATTGTGGCCAGACTTACACTATGTGTTACAGCAGACCAATGAGCCTAATCGTGATATATTACATGTACAGTACACAGACACCCACACATTTATCCACAACTATCAGGATTACAGAGGCTGTATTGCAAAGCACAGCAGCCCAGAGGTTTGTTTCTTTGAGCATCTTTCTCTTTCCTCCTCCATTTACAAACTTTTGGGCTTTTTCTTTCATTAGTGTGAATCTGAACAGTTGTGGGTGGCAGAGGAAAAGAGGAATAAAACTGCTGGAGACTAATAATGTTTTGTTTTTTTTAAAGTAATGCGCCCGTTGTTGCCAAAAATGTCAGCGGCGCAACACCAAACTACACTATTTTTACAAGCCACGGGTGAGAGAGTAAATGAAAGCCACAGAGCTGCTGGGAGGCTTATTAAAACACCTGTAATGATCCATGATGGTGCAAGATGAAGCATAAATCAGCAGACACATCCAGCTGAAGTCAATTGGAAATTAAATTGGGTAATGGAGTGTGGGAATAAACTGGGGAAAAAACTTGCATCAAATTTCACAATGCAGGCAGAACCACTGACAATAACAGAAGAGCTCCCGCTGCGAGGCTGAAATGTTTCCCTCTGAGTCTCCTGCCTTGTCTGTGGATTTAAAAGGAATGCCGTCAGGTTAAAGGATAAAGTGTAACAGCTTGGTTTTTAATAAAAATTGCGAGGCATTTGTTACGCATGATGCCTCTTATATTTATTTTTTCCTTGCAGAGCCTCTGTGTTTGTCAAATAAGTTGAAGGTACTTCTCATTTTTTTTTATTTCTCTGCTAGAAACAAGATGTATTCAGTGCTTGTTTGGTGTCAGGTGTTCCAGACTTTACACACTTAACACTTCTGTATTGTTTCCCAGTCAGGGTTTGTTTGGTTTTTTGTTTTTTTACTGTCAGATTTGCAGCTCCATCCTGCCTTTAATGATTTCAGAGACAAAATGAGACAGCCGCTAACAATGGTCCCATGTGTCTGTTCTTCCACGACGAGCGGAGGCGACGCATGATGTCATCCACAAAACAAAATGAGTCTGACATCTTACGTCTTAGTAGGAAAAAAATAGCCTCACTGCTGTCCCTGGGATACATGTGAGGGTGAAATATCACTTAGAGCAAATCTGCAGGCTCTGCTCGAGAAATTATATAATGCTCCAGAATTTACAGGATTAAAGCAGGCTAATTAAAACACAGAGAAACAGGCGGTGGATTTCTTCTTCTTTTTTCCATTTGTCTGACAGGTTTCCTTCCCAGTGCAGCTGTGTCGTGGGCCATATGAGGAAACAGAGAGGGATGAGAAAACACTCTGCATTCTGGAGACATCCGAGAGACACAGACGGTAACAGTTTAGTCTTCATTAAGTCTTTTCTCAGCCAGAGGCATTTCTCAGTCAATATCTGCTGCTTAACTTTATTGCTTCACAGCAACCTTTGCAGCATGCATGCATGCGGCCTGAGCTTGTGAAGGTGGCAGAAACTCAGATGGATGGCTTGACAGGATGGATCCAAATTGAGAAAGAGATGATGGGTGATGATTCTGTGGAGTGAGAAGGATGACAGCAGGCCCCAGACGGTCACCAGACGTCTCCTGACTTGGCGTTCTGTCAGTTTTGAAAGGACGCATTGCTGCTGCTCCTTTGTGTGTCTGTGTGTATGCGTGCTTGTGGCAATGAGGCGGTGAGCAAAACTTTGTCACCTTTCATTTACATCTAATTACACCATATTAATTCAAGTGATTTGCGTGCACGTCTGCCTTTGCAGGAATTGAGCATGCAAGCACAGACACACCTTTGAAGGTTGAAGTTTTTCAACTTTGACAAGCCGTGAAACAGCGTCAGGCGTGCTGATAAATACAGAGCACCATGCAGGTTTTTCTTCTTTCTGTTTTTTAACTGTGAGGGTTTTGGCCGGGGGCTAAAGGAAAGTAGAAAAAAGAGCTTCACCTCAACACACTGGAGTATAAATGGAACCGAGCTGAAATATAATTTGTTTTACCAAGTGCAGAAATTCTCAGAATCTATTGATCATTCTGCAGAAGCATAAATGAGTGTTTTAACAATTTGAACTGCAGAATAAATGTCCTGTGGTATTTCCTCAGGTAAGTGCAGTAAAGAAAAGTAGGCTATATGGTTCTGCACACATGGATTTGCTGGTTGATCGGTGGATAATAAAGGATTGAACTGGTTAGGTGCTGGGAGCAGGAGTGAGAGGAGTCAGTGATCATTCATCATTCTTCTCAGGGTTGATTGGTCATGCCTGCCGAATGGGAAAGATGGACTGTCACTTTCCACGAAGGAGAGGCGTCTGTGGAAGAAGGGCCACTGGCAGTGAGCCAGAAGGCAGCAGAGGTTAAGATAGGGACTGAGCCTCTTTTGTCTGGACCTGGCCTCAGCCAGCACTGGAATGCTCAGAGACATAGAGAAAAGGCCTTTGTTCATGCTTGGCGTCAACACATCTGCTTGGAAACCTTGACTCCTATCACAGGCTTCATCTCCAGCAGCCTCTGAACCAGATAGCAGCCGTGTGCTAAAGCCACCACAGCCAAATTTCTCTGCTGTGTTATTTCCGGTGCCCCAGCTACCCGTCTGCCTCGTCTGGAGCTCCTGGGACACAGAGGGGAGTCTGTTGGGTTTCCTCAGACATGACTGCTGTCCCCTAAATAATTTAGTGCAGTCACAGAAAGCTCAGAGCAATGAAAGACAGAAGCACTTTACTGAGCAAAACTTACTGTATCTGCCAGCCATCTAAACCCACTGACCTTCTGTCGCTCTCCACAGCTCTGTGGGCTTATTGAAAGTAAAAGGTGTTTCATACGTCTGTGTGGTTTTTTTGTGTGTGTGCAAGGCTGAACAAGTTGCACAACAAATAGCCAGCACCTCTCAGGTGAAATATACTTTGGTTTACCCAAATTCTTTCATATCAGTGTCATCTGGGATGTCATGACTGCAAAAACGCTGCATTGAGGAGGTTAACAAATAAAATACAGATTTGAATCCACTGGACGAGAACTCTGGGTTCACCACAGAAACATTTGGCTCAAAGTAAATCGGGGCAATTCAAGGTTTGCTCGTTGCTCGCCTCATAAAACCTGATGAATCAACACTACAATTGTTAAACATGCAGGAATGAAGGTGGGCTACTGTGTGGTCGGACTCAGGGTGCATTCACTGCCTTCCCACAGCAGTCAGCATGAGAGGAGGTTGATCAAAGGAAGCTAAATCAAGCGGGAGAGGATGAAAAAAGAAAATGCAGAAAATGAAAATAAACCAAGATTTTTCAACAGTAGAGCTGCTCTCCAGTCCTAAATGCTGTGTTTATGAGTGTTACTTAGATGGGGGTGCATTAGCGTAGGATGTGACATTAAGTTTGTCTCTTGTATGAGTATTTACGTATGCCTCTGTGGCCTTATGCCTTTTATTTTAGTTAACAATGCACTGCAGCCTTTGGCTAAAAATGTCGACTTAAGAGTTAGCAATTAATCTAATTTATCATTCGTGCTCACAAGGCTCAGTGCACAAAAATGAAGAGTGAACATGGAGAAACAGCCAGGAAATGGAGCAGGAAATAGAGACAAACTAGAGGAATTAGCAGTAGCTGCATGCAGAACAACATGCTATTGTCGCAGGTAGGGGCGTACAGCTGGAGGCTAATAGGAAACACGTTGACAGCATAAACTTACTCATTAACCTTGCTGACTTGTTTACAACATTTGTGGGAAACAAGAATTGGTACTATTTATTACAACTTGTGGTGCCTGTATTGATTGTATCAGAAAGTAAATGGACTCTAGAGCTGCAGGTTGATTTATGTGACCCCCGGGATGAGGCTCAATACAATGTTTATTTAAACTGCTTAAACAAAGAGTTTGACATTTTAAGAAATTACTTTCTTAGTCAGAGCAGAAGTTAAATTAAAATTACTGATATCACATTCATGCTGGTAAATGTGAAGCTGCAGCCAGAAGTCGGTTAGCATAGCATGAAGACTGGAAATGTTGCCTGGCAACGAGCAAAGATTCTGGGAGGTTGCTATCCTGAAACAAGAAAAAGAGCAAATTGCCAATTTTATACTTAGTTTGTGTGTAGGGACTAAACAAACAGGATGTAAGTTGTTAATTAGAGAGCTTTAGAGGTGCTGAAGCAGATTGTGTTTCCTTTGGCCAGAGCCAGGTAGGTAGGTACTTTATTGCTAGGTAGGTGGCTAAGAAACAACATTAAAGTGAATCCAGGTCCCAAGCAGTCACATAAGCAGATTGTTGAGATTTGGTAATAGAGATAAAAGATAATAGATTTTAAAATAGAGATTATTTTTCTCTTACAACTATAGGCCTAAAAAAAATCCAATATCAAAAAGTTAGAAAAATATGTAATCTGATTATTAATATGTACATATATATATAAACATATTTTTTGTAATGATACCTCAGGTTTTACTTATACTTATAAATATCTGTCTATGCATCTGGTGGAAAACCAGACTTTAGATTATAGCTTTTGTAAACGCATGCTAGAGTTGTTTAGTTTGGAGCGTGTATTAAACTGCAAGTCTTAAACAGTTTAACGTGTAATGTTAGCATCAGTAAGCCTTCTATTATTGTTATAATGTAAAGGGATGCTAACACATTAGCTTCCAATTCACTGACAAGCTGTAAAAGTAGCTTAAGATGTTGATTTGACCTCCAAACTTCCTAGACCCCATTCTGATGAAGCATCAACAGGATGCAGTGGAACAAGTTTGATTGACAGAGGCCCCACTGCACAACCCAGGATCCACTGCCAACGTCCTGGTGCCAGACCCCATAGGACACCCTGAGAGGTCCTCTTGTCCATGCCCAATGGTTCAGAGCATTTTTGACCACATAAGGGGGACCAACACAATATTAGGCAGGTGGTCATAATGTTATGTCTGATCGGTGTATGTACTTACCATGTTTACATAAGTTATGTTGTGGTAGTATGGTGCTGGTTATTTTGTCTTTACTGGCTTGATATGATAAGAAAGTTCACAGCTGGGGTAGTTAAAACACATCAAATAATAGTAAAAGAAGAATCAGAACGGCTGATTTTGTATTGAGAATTACGTCTGTCAAAAGAATAGATTGACATTTTGAGAAATTCCCCCGTTTGCGTTCTTGCTGAGAGTTTAATGAGAAGATCGATACCACTCACACATCTGTATGCCAAATGTGAAGCTACAATCAGCAGCTTAGCTTAGTGAAAAGACTGGGAACATGCAGAAACAGCCAGGCTGACTCTGCCTGAACCAAATAAAATCTGCAGAAGAGCTGCTAAGCAGATTCTTACCACAGTCTTGCTGTTTCGCCCTGTTTCCAGTCTTTATGCTAAGCTATCTGGCTGCTGGCACTGGCTTCATATTAGATGGAAAAATATGACTGGAGCAGCACATTTCTCAAAATGTCAAACAATTCCAGGTCACCTGCAGTGAGCATAAACTAACAAATAGTCTTTCAGGCAACTGTCTGATATACACTGACTGAGCCAGGCTAACCTGTTGTTATCGGAGAAGCTGCCACAGCTTATTTGATTTTGCATTTTCATATCAAAATCTCCGACACCCAAACCTTATGAAACACAGCGAGAGCACAGGCGCATCGAATTTCAGAAAATTGAGAGATCAAATGCATGGAAATGCATCGGAATCCAAAAAAACCCGCTGTGCTGATCTTCTCACGGGTGTAAACTCAAAAAGAATCATCATCCAGTTGTTGTCTTTCTCATTATAAATGATTCCCCAGCCTCCTCAAACTTCGAAAACAGACAAGGAAAACATTGGCCTCTCCCGATTCTCTCAGTCCCTCAAAACCTCTCTCTCTCTGCCTCCTTCTCCCTGCTCATGTTTAAAATCTCAGGGGAATGTGGCTTAACTCTTATTTTTCTAAACGCGAGCAGTTGCATCTTGCTTTCCACTACTGGGACTTAAAGCTGATGCATGCCACCTAAACTCAACCAATGCTCACCTCAAAATAACCAAACCATTATCATCTGGCTTCCACATGGATAAACAAATATGCACACACACACACACACACGCTCATGCATTTAAGTAGCACCTAATTGAAATATTATGAGTGACCAGGGAGGTTTTCAGTCCTGGCTGATATTCAGTTCTCTGCTCTCACTTTTCCTGAGAAAAGATCTGTTTTCACACGGGCAGGCCATGTCCACTCCCCTCGTCTAATAAGACGCCTGAGAGAACGGTATTCATCATTACAGTCCCATGCACAGACAGCAGGACACATAGAAGCACACAACCACAGCGTGACGGTGACGGACAGGGTAAATATTATTCTTGAATACAGGTGTGAGGAGTAGCAGTGACGTGATAGCAGAGGAGGACATTAGGAGACCCTGAAATCTGTAAGTGTTTCTGGCCCTCCATTAGAAAGGCATAGTTTACAGACAGGGAGGAGAGGCACTCACTTGACAGGCTGATGATACACAGGCAGAGGATATTAGTTTATCTGCTATGAAACATATTCATTAGGGTGTTTGATGGTCATTCTCTCAAAAGCCGCTCCAATCAGGCGAAGGTCAAAGCGTCTCTGACATGTAAATTAATTGAGGAATCGAGCAGATGGAGGCATTTCGCAGTAGAGAGGCTGACAGTTCAGTCCATTTGAAGATGTGCGAGAAAGAGATAAAGGTTCACATGTGATCAGACTTTCTCGCCTCTCGAAAAGTCCTTATCTGCCTCCCACTGCAAAAACCACTTTCAAAGCACCTCAATCCTGAAGTGTGTTTGCAAAGCGCGCTGTCAGTAAAAGGGTGAGATCTGGCTTCTCAGCTGAGTCTGGTACCTGAGTTGAACCTGATGTAGTGGCAAGACCCAGCTGTACTGTGAGAGCTGGCCCAGAGTCACGGGCTTGACAAAGCGATGACTGCTGCGGAGATGAGAAGAAAAAAAAACACACACACCGCTTAGCAGCCACTGACCCCAGTCTGAGCTGGGTGAGGGGGGTTTCCAGGCAACAAAGCATGGCACACATCGGACCAAAGCCCAGAACTGCACACCACCGCTGGAGATAAGGGATAAGAGGCATCAAAGATAGCCTCATGCAGCGGATCCTCCCTGTTGCCTTAATACTGTTTGCATTGGCTTGCACGTAGAAATAATTCACGACATGACATTATTATGGTAGCTTGATATTACAGTTGTATCCTCCGCAACTTTTCCCAGCCTCCTGCGAATTTGATTTAAGCATTTGGGCGATGAAGTGTCGTTTTCAGCGGACATAATTGGTGGAATATACTGGCCTGTGGAGGTGGTCTGGCATGAGGCGATGCGGTCTTTAAATCCTATTTCAGCTGGTGTGAGATTTCCAAACTTCAAACATCATAAATAAAAACCAGTAAATCCCAGATATCACAATAAATGTGTTGCAGATGTAAACTGGAAACAAGCAGATGATGCTTATTTGAGGGTTTTAGGCTTTTTAGGGATTATTCTGGAACATGTGTTGCACATTTTGCGATTCTGCACTCGTATGTGGCACTTTGACACACAAATGTTCTTGCTCATTTTATTGCCAGTAGATTG
This sequence comes from Chromis chromis, assembly GCA_900302755.1. Taxonomy (NCBI): domain Eukaryota; kingdom Metazoa; phylum Chordata; class Actinopteri; family Pomacentridae; genus Chromis; species Chromis chromis. The sequence goes on from OMNN01030890.1 coordinate 26,273, forward strand.
ATATCACTCTAACACAGTCTAATAGCTAGTTTGTCCAATGCAAAAAAATTGCAACACCTTTGAAGCTCACTAATTAACACTTTTCAGTGGTGCAGCTACTGTATCTACATTTTTATTGGTTGCAGATCAAATCTGCCTTAAGACTTGCATGTAGTGTCATATTTCTCATGCAGATATGATAATGAACTAACTCTTGGCAAAAATGTTGCAGTCACACACTTAAATCAAAAGAACTATTATCTCATCACATATTTTACAAAGTAAAAATAATGTTGCTCAATCTGTTTTCTTTTCTTTGGCCTTGCACATCCAATATTGTTCTTTCAAGGCTCAGGACCCGAAATGTGAAATCATTTATTATGCATCTCTTTGCCTTACATATATGTATTACTTTATAGGAAGGGATCTAAATTCAGTAACAGTTAGCTAACCTAAACTCCCCTCTGCCCTGCTTCTGGCATGAAGGAGCACTGACACCCCGCTGTTCAACGTCTACACCATTTCCTACAGTCCATCCAAAAACAAGTCCGAGGATGCAGGTTGGGGGGCTATTTGGAGCTGCAGTACTCCCCCTTGGAGAAAATGAATGAAGGATGTTGTGTTAGGCTGACAACTGTGCACCACAGAAGCAGTCATTTCATTTATGGAATGCAAAATAAATCAAAAATAAATCCACAACGGAGCGTCGGCCAATATTTTCTCACAAAGTCCTGCACCCAAAATGAGCCAAGACAGCCGAACAATGGTCATATACAGTCTAGCTCTGTGCCCCTTGGATGATCCAAGAGAATAACTTAAAGGGATATATCAGGATTCAGCTGCATCTGCTCACTTTCAAAAAATTATGCATGAGGCACAGAGAGGGGGGCATTGTGTTATCCTGCGCAGCTGGTGCATCTTTCTTTCATTTGACATTTGGTGTGTATTACCTTTATTTACAACAATATTCCGTAAAGCTGTTTATACGAGATAATTAATTGTTGTGCAGATGGTGATTAATGTGATGTTATTGTGGTAATGTGGTGATGTGACATAAAGTTAATCTCCCACATTTGGGCTTTGAGAAGGTCTTCATATGGTAACTGGGAATATTATACTTGTCACACTATTTCTCTCTCACTTTCTCATACACACATTTACGCACAAACACAAACACACATAAAGTCATATACAGATACATAAATCAGCAGCACAATAAAATAAGTAGTAAAAGAACAAAAGGAGAACAACAAGAAAAACATGTTCATATTCCATCAAAGGATTTGAGGATCTGAAATTAGATCACTTTATAAATATAATTAAAGCTGCACTAATCAATATCATCATGTAAACAATAGTGAAGTTGGTTTGTGTAACTGTTCGGTGTCGCTTGTTGTGACACACCCACAAAAAATAATCAACCAATTCTGTAATTCCAGTCTGCTTGGGAGCATTTGTGCATCTTTTTGCTCATTATTTTGGTTCAATGGACTGAAACTTTCCTGTTTTGGTTCAGGCTAGACACTCTCATCAACCTTACAGTCATTTTCAGAAAACAAAACAAAACTGAAGCTGCAAAGACTTTCAACTGACTTACATCCATTCCTGAACTTGTAGCATAGACTTACAGTAAATCAAATCCAAATGTAGTAGACAGACAAAGCCAGCAACCAGCTAGTGAACATAATGGAAGATTTAGCTTCTACAGACATATTCATGATTCTCAAGAGAAAGAATTTTCAGTTTTCCTAAATAACCCTTCTGTTGCTCCATGTTGGAAGTTGGATGACATGGGCAACTGTTTGCTAACTCTGTTGTTAAAACTCAAATGGTCATAATATATCAATGTGTGTGTAATGTTTAAGTTGTTGTGGATTTCTGTCTCCAAGTGGCTGAAAAAACGCGCAGTGCAACTTTAAAATGGTGTTACACAAAAACATGTTATTATCAATGTAATGTGATAATGATAGCAGTAGGAAAGCAGCAAGTAATAGAATATTCAGACAGTAACTAATAACACTAGTGGTGGGTCATTAAGTTCAGTTATACCTGATGTTAGTATTCCTAAAATCATAAAGGCTTAAACTGCTCAACAACTGGTCACTGCTGAAGTTACATTCCTTTGTGTTACAATCTAAGAGAAAAAGTAAAAATATACATTTGCATATTATGTCTGAGAAAGAGGAGAAAGTGAGATAAATGAAAGCGCAAAACATGTCAGAGCTGATGTGAGCCTGTTAGTACACACACAAATAGAAAAAAAAACATGATTTGAGAAGGAAACTCTGATGAAACTAAGCTCTCTAAATGCATCACTGCTTAATACCTGCTTCATATAATGTTACTTGAAGATGATTCACGCGTAAAATAGATTATAAATGAGTGTCGGTTTCTGCGTTAAAGTTGCAGAATATAAACTTGTTAAATAGTCAGGATGCATCATAATTACAGTATTACGTCTGGATGCCATGCACATGCAGATTGTTAACAATTTAAACTGTTAAAGAGAGCTGTAATTAAATCTCAACGCCTGCTGTGACATTCCCACATCAGCTCTGAATTGCATTAAGCAAAGAATAAAGCAAAGCGTTTTTTTTCCAAGCAGCAGACAATCTCTGGCATTTATCTTCGCTTTTTTTTAAATATATGTTGTTATGACAAACGAGTTCAAGGTGGAAATTGCATGATGTGTTTGGAGTGGCAGGTATAAATCTAAGTATCAGGACGTTATTTAGAGGACACACAGGACACTTGACAAGAAAATATGTTCATTATCACTTTGAAGCCAACCCCGACACAGTGAATACATAATCCCTGGCATGTTTCAGGACCTCAGCTGAGCTCTGGGCTCCCTGCACTGTTCAATCCCCCACCC
>OMNN01030890.1:29146-52101 GCA_900302755.1 Chromis chromis
CCCCCCCCACACACACACAACCTCTAATAGAACACACAGCTCTAATCCAAGCACATTTGCTGCAACAAGAAATGACTCAACTATATTTCAACTTTAAAGCTGCACTAATCAATATTTTTACGATGGATCAAATCATTATGTGTAATGCAAAACAGGTTGACGTCGAGTCAAACCCACAGGGAATTTCCAGCTCCCTCTGCATTTCCTCTCTGCTCCATGTTTAGCATCTTTCAGCTAAAAGATTTGGTTTCATGGCCCACAGCTTCACTGTTTTGGTTCACTCCTTCAGCTCTCGTTAAGCTTGTTTCTGTCAGCAACTGTTGACAGTTGACAGGCAACATAAAAGGTCCTATTACCCAATATATGTTATCTGCCTGGCAATAAGCAGAAGAGACCTAATGTTAGCACCTAGCTGGTAAACATAGCTAGTTTAGAGAGTTATTACTGGACTAATTCATCAGGTGGCCAAAGGTCAAAATGCTAATCATGATTATTTTGATTAATATAATCAGTATCACATTTTTTTTTATCCTGATTACTCAATAATACTAGCAGCTTTTCTAAGCAAATTGTGCACAGAGAAGCCTCTATTCTCCACTCCCAGTTACTGCAGCAGCAGCTACTCAGACAAATGTGTGACCAGAAATTAGATGGTAAAGAGTGAAATAACGCGCTCTAATGTAAGATTTACGTAATCTGAAACCAAGTGATTTTATCTACACATACTATTTTCTCTGAGTGGAGTTTTATATACACCGATGAGAGGACCTCTCAGGGTGTCCTATGGGGTCTGGCACCAGGACGTTGGCAGTGGATCCTTCAGGTACTCTGGGTTGTGCAGTGGGGCCTCTGTCAATCAAACTTGTTCCACCGCTTGTTGATGCTAGATCAAAATGGGGTCTAGGAAGTTTGGAGGTCAAATCAACATCTTGGGCCATTGTCATGTTCCTCAAGATGTTCCTGATTGTTTGATGTTTTTGCCATGTGGTGGGGTGCATTTTCCTGCGGGGGTAGGCCAGTGACATTTGGGATTTCCATTTGCATGAGGGAGTGTGCTTGTTCTGGGACAATGTTTATTTGGGTGTCTAAGTCTCATCAACACGGATGCCAGAATCCAAGGTTTTCCAGCAGAACACCACATAGTACCAATATGATCAATGTTATTCACTTCACCTGTCAGTGGTCATAATGTTGTGGCTGATCTGTGTATTTTTTGATCAGTAAATGATTAAACTATTATTAAAGTACTAGTTGTACCTAAGTACTGGTACATTGAGTACATTCACTTAGTTACATAACCCCACTTAAATAAACAGCTATAATGTGACAATAGAGCCCAAATGCACCCCACTATTATAAACTCTATGTCTTTGTGCAGGTGCCAGTCCATTTGGAACAATGAGCACAGTACATTAAAAAGTTATAGTGTTTTCCATTTTACTGCAGAGTGTTTTTAATCCTCTGTGACTTTATCAGCAGCGCTTTCTTCCTCCATTCAGCATCTCTCCATTCAGCTCCGACTCTTTTTAAAACGCTGCCGGTGTTCGCAGTGCGCATGTCTGCTGCCTCCGGCGCCGCTGACGGATGCTGCTGCTGCTGCTGGACGATGCTGGAGGAGTGGGGGGGAGGAGGTTTCTGCAGCGGCTCCACCCTCCAGCAGCAGGGCGCCGTTTAAATGGTACGGCTTGGAAATTGACGGGGGTCATTTGGACTGTTCGCTTTTGGAGTACCTCGTCAACGCCGGCTTCTCCAAAACTGTAACTTTCCGAATTCCGAAGCTGCCCTGAAGTTTCTTCTCACTATGTGAGTATGTCGTTTACTGCAGAGGGACATGTTGTGGTGCACCTGTTGCTGGCTTTCAGAAAGAAGGTTTTTTTGTGCGTTTATTTGTGTGTGTTTGCTCAGATGGAAGTTTAACTTACTTTAATTAGCTTTTGTTGTCAATTTGCATCAACTTTATGGTAAATAAATGAACAAAAATGCCACAGTTTTAGTCTCAGATCAACAGTGCATCATGTAATTAGTGTATGAATACATGACATGCATGCAAACACTTATTTCTCTGTTAGATAATGTTTGCTAGAGTGTAAACTTTGTGTTATAATCTAATAAAATGTGATTATGTATATGCATATGGCCCCATGCTGCAGTATAGTATAGGAAGAAAGAGGAAATAAGTCAGGCTGTCTGAGCTGCTAACCATGGAGTTTCCTGTTTCCCAAATATGGTCTCACTAAGCTGCACGTCTGTGATGCACGTTGAATATGAAGATGCAGAGAAGTGGCTCATGACAGTTGTCACATTTAACCAGTGAAACTAACATGGTTTGGAATTTAACTTTAAAGTCTTGTTTCAGTTCAGTCTTTTATGACTAGTTTATTATCATCTGCAGCTAAACTGTAAATTTCTACAACTTTGCTGCAGCTGTTTTTTTTGGCCTGGAAATGTGTGTTCGTCCAAAGAAACACTAACATTAAACTTCAATTTATCACTTTGACAGACACTATTATTACTTAGGAAGCAATAAAGCGAATCTGCTTTATGCTTCCAAATGCTTCCACTTATCATTTCTCCATCGAGGCGTCACTGTAACAGAAGGAAGTTATGTGTTGAAAGTTTATTTAGCTTCCATGTTTGTTTTGCATTAAACTGGACAGTTCTGCAGTCGAAACACGAGCAGAACGCTTCCCTGGAACAAATCAAGCGTCTATTTTGGGAAACGTAATTGAATTATTTTCATGCTGTAATCCTCGTCGTACAAAGGAATGAAAACCCTCGTGTATTAGAGGGTTTTATTAATAAGATGATAAGACAAAGAATGTTTTTGAACCATGTGAGAGAGGAAATGAGTAAAATGGTTCACTGGCCCTGCAGGTCAACCTCCTTCAGCCACAAATAGAAAGGTCACTCAGTCTCCTGGGTGACATTTCCACTTGTTTATTGTATTTGACAGAAAAATAATCAGCATGTATATTGGATTTATCATGAGTTTGAGGAATTGTGGCAAATAATAGAAACTGCTTTGAGTCGATGAATTTAGTGACTATGTGCTGCTTGGGATGTTCTGGTGTGGTTATGATGTATTATGGGATGTCTGTGAACAGAGTACTTACAACAGAGTATGGGTAGTTTAGTCTTGAGTCAAATAAAAATGCATGTGGTGAGTAATAGAGCCTTGTTGTGGCTGTGAGCCCTTCAGTCAGTGTGTATCAACCTGTTATTCTGTCAACCCCACTTCAGACAGCTGTCTTCAGGATACACTGACTGAGCACACTCTGTGTTGACACAACAGAAAGCGAGAGAGGAGGCTTTACCGAGGTATGAAGCCGAGTCAGTGAGAAAAGTTAGCGGGGCTTGAGGAGGAGCACCTTGATTGGTTGCAGATACCTAAAGATGGGGAGGGGAGTGCCAGGAAAAGTCTGTTTAAGAAATAACTGATAATCAAAGCATCAGCTGGTGCCTTTTTATTCAGTCAGAAGTGTGCACAGGACTTACCCAACTCATAGGAAGTGTGTGTCTGTGTTGCAAGTTAATATTTATCTTTCAGTAGTTTCTGGGTGGTTTGATTTTGCATGTCCCAGGGGTACATTTAAATGCTTTCTCAGGGTTGTTGTTTTTTTGCCTAGTTCCCACTCAGAGTGTGTGTGAGAGAAGTGGTAATCCAGGAACTATTAAGTTTCCTGCTCAGGAGTTCAGACTAATTTGACACTCTGCAGTCTAGTTTTAGAGTTGTGTTAGCATCACTGGACCAGATATGTTCAGTAGTAGAGGCAGTGTAGTGTAGAACACGCTATAGAACAAGCTGTATTTGTACTGCAGAGTAAGGTGCATCCACATTATCTCCACCTTCCCCCCTGTTTTAAATAACCTCCCACTGCAGGCACCACTCCCAGACATGGCTTCAGTCCCAGACACTTGTTCATAATTTAACCACTGACTGCTGCATTTAAAAATGAATTCCACCAGGGGCCCATGTGAAGCACGATTGTTAAAGCCCCGGGCCCCCCTCAGGCTCTCTGCCTTCGCTGTTATCATTTTGGAGTAAACGACAAGGCCGGCAGAGAGACATACTATTCCCTATATGGGCTTTGTTTGGGAGTTCACTTGCCTCGCTGTTTAGGTCCGCAGAAAAGAGCCCAGCTCCAGAGAAAGGGGCCCATATATGGTCATCGCAGCACGAGACTGAAGCCTTCCTAGCAGGAGACAGAGAGGGAGTGAGAGAGGGATGGAGGGCGAAAGACATGGAAAAAATGGATGTTGTCAATTAAGCAGCGACTTGATGATTGAGTGCGAGTCAACGCCAGCGAGAATTAATGCTTTGGGGTTATTTCAGTTAAAGCCGCTGATAAAATCTAATGGCTCTTTGTTGCAGAGTTAATTAAAATCAATTTCCCAGCCTCAGTCTTTCTAAGGGAGGGGAATTGTTTGTTCGTTTCCCTTGTGGTGTGTGTGAAAGTGTGGGGCTGAGAGGGGGTGGAGGTCTGTGAGAATGGCTGCACTCTGGAACTCCCCGATGGATGAAGCATGTTAACTCTTTGAGCTGCAACCACAAAGCAGGAGGCGACTGTACCAGCATGTTTCCTGCTCCCAGAGACTCATCACTCGCTGCAGTGTTTAGTTAAAACTGTGCACAAACTGTTTTTACCAGTACCTGCAAGTGACGCATCATTGCAATATCACGTCCTGTTTCTTTTTTTTGCGCTCTCATCTTTGTTTCTAGCCTTCCTTATTTGCTTTGTTCTCGCCACTGTTCTTTCCTTTGTTATTTCCTCCCTTGTCCACTTTCTGCCTGTCATCCATCTTTGCTCATTCTTTCCTAACATCCAGTCCATTTGTTCTCTTCAGCTGGCCCTCCACCATAAGCCAACATGTCCAAGAAGGCCCCTACCGAGGACGAGAAGTTCCTCTTTGTGGACAAGGACTTCCTGAACAGCCCCATGGCTCAGGCCGACTGGTCGGCCAAGAAGCTGGTCTGGATCCCGTCGGAGAGGCACGGCTTCGAGGCGGCCAGCATCAAGGAGGAGCACGGCGACGAGGTGCTGGTGGAGCTGGCCGATAATGGCAAGAAGGTAACAGTCAACAAGGACGACATCCAGAAGATGAACCCGCCCAAGTTCAGCAAGGTGGAGGACATGGCCGAGCTCACCTGCCTGAACGAGGCCTCGGTGTTGCACAATATCCGAGAGAGGTACTTCTCTGGGCTTATTTATGTAAGTATTCACCATAAACACGTGAAACACAACCATTTTCACACCAAAACACATGGAAAACCACACCCAAATGTTTATTATTATAACAACTTTGCAATGATTCCCTATCGCTTAATCACAATTTCTAAAGGTTTGGATAAAATAAACTACTTTGAAGACTTGGCACAGGTCAGAATGGCCCCATATTATTGTCTTTTTGCAATATTAAGGCCATTTTAAATCAAAAACAATCAACCCATCTTCGGAAATAAGAGAAAGAAGAAGCACCTGCTTGGTTTTCTGGCTGCTAGCGGTAACGTTAGCAACATGGCCGCCACTAACAGCCCAATTACTGTCCAGAGGAAGAAAGAATCGGAAAAATCTCAACTGCTGTGATAAAGGCATAGTTAAACACCCGGTCATATTAATAAGTGAGCAGGTTTTGTTATTTACTGATCTGTCAACTGAGTGTTGGTTTTCTCAAGTCGTAGAGCTCTCTCTATTGAGTAAATGCCCACCTGAAATTCACTATTGTCTTAGTTTCTGTCACTGCCCTCTTCAACTTCTTTGGCTTCTCTGAAAACAAGACTTTTTTATGCCAGGTTAAGCTTCCACATTTACTCCAGTTGTTCTTTTACTTTATTTTAAATTGAGCCATAATATTGCTGAGAGATTTCAGACCCAGCTGCAGACAGAATTGCGAAGTGGAAATGATGCTTATAGGGAATCAACCACAATGCTGGTGGTGGTGTCCTTATGCCATAGATGTTATGTTTTGCAATCAAAATTTACTTCATAACATTAAGTTAAAGACTTTCAAATTGCCAGTTTTGATTTTTTGCACATACTGTTCTAATATCATCTCTCTGTTCTCAGACTTACTCTGGCCTGTTCTGTGTGGTGGTGAACCCCTACAAAATGCTGCCCATCTACTCAGAGAAGATCATTGACATGTACAAAGGGAAGAAACGACACGAAGTCCCCCCTCATATCTACTCCATCACCGATAACGCCTACAGAAACATGATGCAAGGTAGGATTTTCAATCAGCTCATTTCCCCCACGTGACATTCCTGCAACATTTATTGTCCTTCTCCCTGGTTCTTTATATTTACATGGTCTCACTGTGAGTTTCTCTCACATCGTAAATCAGGTGGACCAGAGATTTAACCCTCTGAACTCCAAGTAGTGTGCTCCTGTCACATTTTTATTTACTGTTGTCTCATTTTTCACTGCAATATAAAGTCCTGCACCTCTATGCAAACAACACAATCATGGCTAGAAGTATAGAGAAAACCTGAAATCAACAAGTACAACCTTTTTTTCAAGTGCCAGTTACCAATACTGAAAAAAATTGTTACTCTACATACTATAGATATTTTACTACATTTACATTTAGAATTTGTGTAAACACAGCCTGCAGTTCAGCCATAAACCTAAGTTTTCGTCATGTGAATGTCGTTCGCAGGTGAGCCACTAATGGCTTCACGGTTGCAACATGGAGCTCAGAATTTTTAGTTTTGTACAGAATCTGGTTTGTCCAAATGATACATTTAAATGAGACATGTAAAATGAAGTTATTTTGATAAAATATAATGATTTTAAGTTTAGATTTGGTTATTTTTCCTGATAGAACTGGGTATCACACATGTGTAGTTCAAGGACTGTTGGAAAGTTGAAAATCTGCCAATTATTTCTGTTTTTATAGATTGTGGCTCTGATAAACGGTGTAATTTTGGTGAATTAAAAAAAAAAAAGTGCCTTTTAGGTGTATTGTGTGTTTGTAGCCATGCTAGCCCTTTAAAGAGCTTGTTATCTGATCTTTCCGGAGGGCCTGTCTGTTCAGAGCACGCTGAGATAATCTGCATCCTTCATCATTCTGCATCCTTCAGATGAAATCAATGAATGTTGACAGTCTGGGCAAAGTAAAAAATAAAACATCAGAGCTGATATAACTCAAACATGGTATAACCGAACAAACTGTGTAGCTGCAAACTATTTGTGTCAGATTGAACTGGTAGCTTTCAGTGCCTGTTGTGGTGAGTTGTGGTATCAGCTGTCAGAAGTCTCTGCGATGACTGCTGGCAGCCTTTTAGTTCTGTCATGTTGACAAAGTGGTTAATAAAACCACAGACTGACCAGAATAAATGCTGAAGTGTGTTTCATATGTGAAGAGAAACTAAGAGCTCCATCTGTCTGCTGCAGGCTCATTATAAAGTAGGCTGGTTTTAAGGTTTTAAAACCATAAACGACTCTGAAAGAGAGTTTCATGGCCTATTTGAGAGTCAATGTCTCGTAGAGGTGACGATAGTGGCTTTGGCAGAGTCGTGCTTACAGTAAATTACTCTAGGCAAAACCTGCAGTGATACAATTTCAGAGCGGCTAGTTTCCCATAGAACCAGTTTCTTGTGTTTCCAGGGGGTCTTGCCCGCTGGATTTCATGTTGACGTGAGGATGATCTCTCAGAGGAGTTGACATCTGGAGATGGTGAGAGATGGGTGGAGGACAGTAAAACATTTCCTGTTTCAGAGACGCCCCCTTTCCTCATTCAAATTACTAACTTTTTTTTTGTCATTTGGTCAGTGTAAATGGGTTTGATATTGAACTTTCCTCATTTGCTTTGATGAGTTTCCTCATGAAACAGGATGTTTAGACGGGACTTAATTAAATACTCAATGCTTAGAGTAGTTTTAAAGTGAAATACATGCAGAATATTTATTATATGCTGTACTGACTGTACATGGCACATGCTCAGTCCAGGGATGTAACCTGACAACTGGGAAATTACATTTTTTGACTCTTTTATTTGAGAACATGTTAAGAACGTCACCCTCCTAACTGGTTCTCAGTAACTTGAGCTTTTTCAAACTTAATCAGCAGGTTGAATAAAATGCCCAGCAAATCATGACTCACTCAAGTATGTACAAGTTTGTCAGTCCATCCACAATACTTATGTCATTAGAGACAAATATTTACCGTCATTCTCTGCGTCTCCTGTCAAATACACAATCATTAGTGCAGGAACTGATATCATGTATACATATCACGTTACTTAGTCAGAATCTCAGTTTACTTTATGCTATGTTCCCACTGTCACATAATTGTGTATCACCAGCTAGTGGAAAAATACTAGCATTGTGTGCACTCCACTGATCGCTAGCTGTGGACAAAATATTCCACTAATATAGTATTTTCAGGGAATTGATTTGTTGATTGGAAATCATTGGTCAAAGAAAAATAGAGAAGGCTAGAAATGCTGCTGCCTCAATATCCAGCACTAATCTGTGAATAGATACTCTTTGACATCAGATTGAATGTAAAGTTTGTGTTTAATTTGTTGAATCAGTTTGGTGTTGAGAATATAAATATCCCATTAGGCCTTTGATAATGCAGCTGTTAATGCTTCTTGTTACTCCAAGGATGCGATTGTCACTGGTACAGCATGTGTACATTGGAGGATTTTAAATTCCAACAAACCGGTACACAGGAAATTAGAGTTTACTGCTGCAGCTATTGCGTGTAAACATGGTGTCACAAGTAAACAAGAAGGGGAAGGATTGATTGATGTTTGTGTAGGCGTTTGGATTAGCCTCTTCAGCTCATCCCTGCAGAAGAACCTTAAAAGTTAGAGATGTTTTTTAGTTTATGGGAGAACCACACAGGGTTCTGAGTGCATAAGAAACAGAGTGTGTTTTGATTTGCTGCATTAATTTCAGACTAAACATCTGCTCAGGCTCATGATAAATGAAATTAAAATTGAAGCTTGTGGACCACCCATTTAGCTTTCACACTTTGAATGATGGCCTTGAAGTGCTTATGGTGAGGTAAATTATACGTAAGTAAAAATAAGCCGAGTGGGCAGCTAAAGAAATAGGAAATATTAAAGCAAAAAAAGATAGGAGAGGTTAGCTTCAAGTTTACATTTGCTGGTTTTATCTTGTTATCGTTCATACGTTTTAACACATTAAACGTTTTTTTGGCTCCTGTCACATTTTCACTCACTATTGCTCATTTTTCGCTAATGTCCTGCACCTCTATGAAAACAGGACAGTCATGGCTAGAAGTAGAGGCAACTTAGAAATGTTGTTTGTGCTGTGTAAGACACTTCACAGTAAACATACTTACTTTTAATTTTTGTCCATACTTTTGTGTCTCCTATCTGCGCTGTGTAAACACAGCCTGCAGTTCAACCTAGTTCAGCCATAAAGTTTTTTTTGTCACGTGTCTGTTGGTCTCAGATGAGTCAACTGTGGCTTCACAGTTATACAATGGAGTGCCAAATTTTTTGTTTTTTACAGAATCTCCTTGGTGTAAATAGTTTATTTTTGGCAAATTTTAAAATGTGACATGTAGAATAAAGTGAATTATTTTGGTAAATGGGAAGTCACATGGTAAGTTCAAGGACTAACCGAAATGAGAAAATCCAACAATTCTTTCTGTTTTTACAGTTTACAATTCTGATAAATGGTGTAATTTTTACATTTTCTTTGCGATAACATGCCTTTCAAAACCACTGGCAGGCTTTGAGTTAACTTATTATTTTATTCATTTTTTCTTGTACAGGAAAGCTTGTTTTTTAATTCTTGATGTTATTCAAAGAATACCGTGTATCCAGGAACTGTAAAGCTTCAGGATGGTCTCAATATAAATGTTGTCACGAGTCTCTAAGTACCAAGAGGTGAAGACTAAAGCTACACACCTATGACCTATCTGTGAGCCTTCATTTAAAATAGAAACTTTTGCTGGCAGGGAGTTGTTATTGTTGATACACTGGTGGGATTTCCCCATGAAGCGGTGACTAATAATGCAGGATGGTCTCCACTGAGCGCTGCAGTACGAACAGTTCACACATTAGAGTGGAAGTGGTGCATAGCTGCAGTAAATCCAGATAACTCTCCTAAGCTTTGAAACATTTCTCCTTCAATCTTGGCTGAGATCCCAGTTCTCCAAAACTGTACTTCAGTCTTTGATGTTCGGGAGATAAAAATGTGAAATACCCCTCTGGAGTCTGTCCCCCCCTGCAGCAGGTGACTGATGTGCTGTTTGTCTGCACTCCCAGGGTATTTACAGGTGACTTTGACGCTCTCCTGTAATCAGATTTACGTCACATCACTGAAGCTCTCTCACAAAAACATCTCTCCTCTCTGAGTCTCATTCACTGGTGCAAAAGTGAGCGTTGTTTTGGATATTTTTCAAAAACTCACAAGTCTGGCCACTTCTCTCTTGTCTTTTTTCTCTCTCTATCTCTTCCACATCTCTCTCTCTTTCTGCCTCTGCCTTAATTAGGAAGTGCAGAGAGGGAACAGGCTGCATTTTGTATGTGTGTGCAAGGAATGGAACCAGAGGAACAGCTGCCAAACTCAAGTCCAAACGGAGAAACGGCATCCGAGTTAGTTTACAGTTGAGGGGAGGCTGCGCACTGTAACTCTGTGAGAGTGTATGGACCAGTTTGTGAGTTTTGGACTTTGGGAGTGAGGAGATTTTGGGAAAGTGAGAACATTTTAGCTGGTTCTCACATCCCGACACACATTCAGACTTCAGTGTTTAGGTTGCACGAGGTTTGCACAAGTTAAAGCATTGAATGATGCTCTCTGGGTCATTTTTCGCTGCACAGCTCTGAGCCATCATTTGCTTTAAGAGGCTGCATCACACGACATTTGATCTTTTACAGTCAAAAACCAAATGCAAACTTATCTCTCCTTCAGCAGTGTTGCCCACACTCCCCCAGATTTGGTTTGTATCAAAGGAAACAGAAACAATTTAGCCTTACATGGGCTTGTTGTATTCTCCCAGGAATAGTTTTGGAGACAGCACAATGACTCATTGCTCAGCACATTCTGAATTGATTTTCATGAGCGAAAATCTAACTATTTGTGGGACTTACATGTTTCTTTAGGCACCGGTTCCTGGCTGGTGTCTGAAGTTCTACACTAGATTGATCTTTATCTCTGCAGAAAGGCTTGTGGTTTCAAAGTAGTGCACTGCATGCCAAACATACGTGGGATATACATGGAAATGGAAGGAAATGCTTGTAATGCAAAATAAATAATACATAATTGTGCTTTGGTTATTGAAGATTCCTTTGGTTTACCACCTCATTTTTATAGTTTATTCACAATCTGGATACTCACTACTGTGTATTTGTAGAGAAAGTTGGTATAAACGTCGCCTAACGCTGTAACTCTCTTTGTTCCTGCAGATCGTGAGGACCAGTCCATTCTCTGCACGTAAGTAAAAATCCGTCCCCTCCAAACTCACCTGTGTCATCTTTCCTTCTCCTTTTCTCTCACATAAACACAAGAAGGGAAGCTACATCTGCATGAGTGGAAGAACAGTTACATAATGCTTCTGTAAACAACGAGTCCAACAAGCGAGATGCGTCTCGGGTCTCTTAGCACCCAGTTTCAACCGCCGATGCCAGTAAAAAAAATAATTTTGTTTGTCAGACTGTGTTGCTGTGGAGTCATGTTGCTCTCAAATGGAGCCGAGCTGGATGAGCATTAGTGCTTTCGCAGCGCTCCCACAGGGCTGTGGCCTCGCTCTCCTCTCAGACCCTCGGTCAGGAAGTACGGCCCGGACACTGATGGGAGAACCAGATTAGCTCTCCAAATGTTTGGGCTCCATTTTGTTTGTTTATTTGTTTTAAACTAATTATTGAGAACTTTGACTGGACATCCAGAAACAAACGGACTCATTTTCTCTGGCCGTGACGACCTGATCTTTGAGCTGACCTGAGCCTGGCTCCATAGAAAACAACGTTAAATGATGAATTAACTTTTATTTTTATTTTTTAGGTATCTTTGCCACTTAGTTTCTCTCTACAAACAAATTCTTGCCTCACATATTAGTATAGCGAGCATCCCTCTGGCTTGTGCTCTATGTTTATAGACTTCCAGTATAAATGTACGACATAAACAGAGGGACAAGTTTGGAGAAAGAAGACATTGTTGCGCTAAATCAAACAAATAAAGATGCACCAAGTCGTTAAAGGGACCCAGTGTGTTCTTCTTCTACTTAGTCCACTACAGTCATTTAAACTGGCTGATCAGCATCTACCAGGTGACATACAGATTACAATATTTCCTTTATTATCTCAGAAATAACCGCAGAACCTTCACTGCTCAGTATTCTCATCAAAGGAAGTCAGAGAAAATGCTCCTCCTCTCTGAAACCAGGATGCAGCAAATTCTTTGATCACATCAAACCATTTCCTCAACTATTAAGCTTCTTTATCAGAGGGAAGCTGGAAAAGTTTTATCCCAGTCTATGGAGGGGAGGTCTAGTAGTTGTAGTGTTTGATGCTAATGTGACAGATTTACATGAAATGCTATTTTAAGCTGTTTAACATGATAAACTGGAAGTGATATGACACAGCAGAGCTCAGATACAAACTCTGCCTCTTTGGGAACACCAGGTCCACGACGTTGTTGAGACTTTTTGAGCCTCAGCAGGCTTCTGGAGCCATAAAAGGGAGAAATGTTTCTAATGTGGAATGTCGTTTATGACATTTTCCTCCTGCGTGTGAATGTACATGTGTGTTTAATAGCAATCCACAATAAGAGCCTCGCATCTTTATAGCTGCCGTTCAGTGGAAGTATTTGTTCTGTTTTCATGGGAGACTTGTGTCGCTATGATTGGGAGGATTTCCTGTTTTAACTTGACTTTCAATTTTTTTTTAATCAAATTTTTTGGAGTCAATCACAAATTTGTACTTGTTAGAAGGCAATCCTAAAGCATGAGTTGTTTTTAAAATATAGTTTTCCCCTTATACAATAAGTGATGCTGAAGTCTTGACCCTCTTCTAATTCTGACATTTATTATCAAATAAAAAAAATAAAAAAACTTATCATAAAAATCTAGTAGAAGGAAAAACAGGGTAGCAGTTTGTAAGTTCAATTCTACATAAGATAAGTATAAAATATAATGAAGAAAAAAAGGAAGGTCATTAAGAGCAACCAAAAGCCCTTAAAAACATGTATTATGATTCATTTATTTTGTCATAAGATATGAGATTTTAGAAGAGCTTATTTCATAAATTTGCTCTGTGTAACTATTCTAACTCCTTTATGTATTGTGATGTATTGTGTAAGATACAGATTTTACAGTAACACCCATCCCTCGCTGTGTGATGTGGATGCTGATTTATTTCTGGAATAATACATTTATTAGCCTAATTAACCCTCTGAACTCCCAAACCCACCAGTGGGTTTGAAAGACATGATGTCTTTAAATATTTGTCAAATTACACCATTTATCACAGCAAGAAACGCAAAAAAGAGACACAATAGTTGGACGTTCAACTTTTGGTGGCCCTTGACCTACTCATCTGTTACGTGTCATTCCATGTAAGCTAAATCCAAATCTGTCTCATTTTAGAATTTGCCAAAAAAATAAATAGTTTGCTCTAACCAGATTATGAAAAAAACAAAACATTCTGCACTTGAGCAACAGTCACAAGACATAAATCCAGGTACTTTTCAGCTGAACTGCAGGCTGTGTTTATACAGAGCAGAGAGGAGACAGGTATGGAAATAAATTCCAAATGGAAGTACTAAAACATCTACAGTTTGTACGGTCAGCATTTTTTCAGTATTGGTAACACCTGTGGGCATGTTGTAAATGTTGATTCCAGGTTTTTTCAATTTTTGAAAAATTAATCACTTTTTTTTTTCTGATTTACGGCATTTTAGCTGTTTTTCTGCACAAAAGGCATGTTTAGCTTCTCTCTACATTTAGTCATGGTTGTGCTGTTTCCACAGATGTGCAGGACTAAAAAATGAGCCCACACTGAGTGAAAATGTGACAGGAGCAAAGAACACCCAGAAACTGCTTGAGGTTCAGAAGTTTAAAGATTTAATTCGAAAGAAGTTGGTGTTAAATGGCTGAGTTTCAACCATTTTCATATAGAAATTATAAAAGTTATGAAGGAATTGCCATAATTTAGCCTATTAGTACAACATCACCACAAATATTATCACAAAATGTAGAATTTATTACAGTTTCAAGTCACATTGTCATCAAGTTCAAGGCTTTTTTTGAATTGTATTAGATTTTAAAAGCTATATTTTCTGCTCACTGAGTGTATTCTGGTGATCCTAATGGTGATAATGTTCCACAGATTCCTGCACACATTAGCGAGAATTTGCCATGGGAAATAGCTGGGAGGCCACTAAATCTATTCTCGAGATGTTGACATTGCCTCTCACCAGGGTCACCAGTTTCCTTGGTCTAATATTCAGTGCATGTGTGTAAAAACTGAGCATATTGGCTGTAATGTAGCAGGATGCTGGTGAAAAAGCACAGATTTGCATCCTTGTCTGACCCTGATGAGGGTTTAAAGTCTTTAGATGCATTAATGAAGGAATGAGTGTAATTTATGCCTCTGAACTGAGGGGATTTTTCCTCAGTGGACTGTGACTTGTGTTGTCTAGTGGATTTTTAACCCTTTAAAACATCCTCTCTCTTTTCGGGTGTTGTCCTATGTCGTTTTGTAGCACAGAGTTATTAAAATATGCAATAATTTACAGGAAGCAAGAATATAATTCCACAAAATTGTAACAAAATATAAAAGCATATCTGAATATTAACAATATGGTGAAATATCAGGTAATCCTTTATATCCTTTCAAATAATTTTATGATTGTATGTGAAATCTGCACTGAGGTGAAGCAGCCTGTGCAGGATGAGACAGTCTGATAAACAACACTGGAGGAAAAACTCTCTAGAATTCATCAGCTGGAGCCTGGATGTCGTTCGCCGCCACCGAACCTGAGCAGGACAAAGTAATTAGATTCCCCTTTGAGCTGCCAAACCTTCACACACACAGAGAGCATCTCATGCCTTTTATGGCCCCACGATGGAGCTTTGATGGCTCTGGGATCATTCAACTTTCTCCTCAAGTATTCAGGATCATTTTCTGCAGAGAAAGAATGTGTTCTTGCTTCTGTTTGAAAATGTTTGAATTATATATTATCTCTAAAAGGTAGCACATGTTTCAGATTTCTGACAAGCCTGACGGGTTCTATCATATAACTCCTGATCATTTTTTAAATGCAATGAGAGGCTTCATCCAGCTGTGTATACACACTGGTTCTGCTGCCTGAAGTGTCAGATCGTAGTTCTGTGCTGCCAATGGCAGGCAGACTTTTATTTAAAGTGATAAATTAAGGTTTTAGGGTGTGGGAAACTTCTTATGGAGAGAGAGCGTCCATACTGTAAATATGAAGCTACAATCAGCAGCTAGTTAGCTTGGCTTTCCATAAAACCTGAAGATGGTGGGAAACAGCTGCATATCTCAACACTGTCACCTATCAAATAAAGGCTCACAGTCAGTTTAGCTTTTTTCCATCTTTATGCTAAGCTACTGTAACTAAGTAACAACTGGATGAAGTTTGACATTTTTTCAAGTAACTTCCAGCATGAAAGCAAATAAACTATTTCCCAAAATGACAATATCTTTCTATAAAGCTCTAAAATAGGTGGACCGGTTGAATCTTCAAACTTTTAAATCACATTTTTCCATAAATGTTTATCGATTATTAAAGAATCAGTGCAGCTTAGGGGTTGATCAATTATTGGCCTGCCTGATTAGCAGATCTGATATTAAGCATTTTTCAGATTTTGCTAATTCCCAATAAAATAAATTAATTTAAAAAATGTGCTACTTTGGCTCTAATGCAGCCTCCTCTCTCTATCTTTAGCCACTCGGTGGTTTATGAGCACTGTCCCCCCGACAGCTCGATCTGATTGGTTACACATCACGAGTAACAGCCAATCAACACTAAAGGATAAATGTTGAAACGTTTTCTTATAAATAGACATATAAAGCATAAATAAACAAAAGCATTTGCATCGGAGTTTGTGTTATTCTACATTTGTATCCCAATATTTTCATCTGTACTGCAAACATTGGTTGTTGGTCTAATAGTAATAACTAATAATCGGTATCATCCCTGAAAAAACAGCCCTTATACCAACCAAACAATAACATTATGCTGCGAGTCAGGCGTTGCTGCTGTTATTTCTGCCGCACATGATTTCCATTCCATTAAACTGGGTTATTGAACTGTGAACAGAGAATCTGTCAGTGCTGCTTATCTTCATGCTCTCTCTCTCTCTCTCTCTCTCTCTCTCTCTCTCTCTCGCTCGTTTCTCCTCTGTATCTTCTGTTTCCTGTATTGTTCTTCCTTATGATGATAAGCGCTATGTGATGACGTGTTGTAAATATGCACTATATAAATAAAATTGAATTGAATTGAATTGAATCTTTTAATCCCACTTTTCCCCCCTCTCTAGCGGTGAATCCGGTGCCGGAAAGACAGAGAACACCAAGAAAGTCATCCAGTACCTGGCTGTCGTTGCCTCCTCGCACAAAGGCAAGAAGGACTCCAGCGCTGTAAGTGTGAAGACGTCATGTTAGTTTCGGATCTGTTCAGCCATCTGTTCCCTCGCACTTTGACCACATGTAGGAAAACTGCCCAGTTTAATCCTGTATATTGCCGTTTCCTTTCAAATAGCAACAATCAGGATCACAGTTTGCCTACGTGAGTAAAGGGGAATGCCTGGAGTGTGTTTTTTTGTGTGTGGTGTTCGTGTGTGTTCCTTAGATTAGAAAAAGTGCATGATAGTGTCACTGGAAAAATAAAACATCTACACCATTTAGTCAAGAATCTTAGCGCTCTTCAGGTAGATGGTGTTGACCCTAACCTTCGTCATCAACCAGAGCTGATTTAGGCTGCATGATCATCATCAGAGTTTTGTCTCGCGGTCACTTTTCCAGACCTCAGTGACGGACGTCTAGTTTTGCCTCCTGAACTGGTTGCCATGTTGAGGTTGTACTTATTGTGTCATCCGTCCTCTATGGACACCCTTTCACTGCCAGCGGAGATTATTCTGAAACCTCCCTGACAGTGAAAGGGTCTCTCACCGATCAATCGAGCACCGTGTGAGCATGCCCATCTCCTGTTTTTGTCTATCAACCACCGGCCTCCCTCCCTTCCTCCCCAACCTCCCCTCCTCTCCTCCTCGTTTCCACCGAATGCCCTGATGTGGAGTTCCTGAAAGTTCCTGAAAGTTCCTGAAAAAAAAACCCACATCGTGAGTCTTTGGTGACTTTTAAAGCTCAGTCAAGCTGCTATTAAAAACTCCTTTTGAGCAAACATGAAGGTGTTGGTCTAGTTTTGTGGGTGTGTATTGGAAAGTCGGTCAAAGAGAGGCTTTTCTCAGAGGAAATAATGTCCTGTAGGACCTCGAGACTCCCACGGACCTCGTCTGAGCAGAAATAGCATTGAGTTGATCTCCTTTTCCTGCTTCTCCGATTCCTACTGCTCATCTATTTTCTCAAGTATTTGTGCTCAAATGAGAGCCTTGAAGAACAATCCTTTTCATCAGCTGTAACTTTCTCTTTCGTCTCGCTGTGCTCTGTCTCTGCTTTTCTTTTCTCTCCCTTTTCTCCCCCCAGTGACTTTAAATAAACAGGACCTTCCTCTCTGCTTTGCCAATTCTGAACTGCACCTCTTCGGCGGGTCTGTATCTTCCTGTTTTTCCTTAAACATGTTCTGATGGCTAGACTTTACCCAACACAACAGCAAAAGTATCAGTAAAATATGGCACAATATTCCAAAAGAGAACATTTATTTTACCTGTTTAACAAAATCAGCCTTTATTTTACACTTTTCTGATGTACTTTTTTATAAAATTCAAAGTGTTTATTCAAAGTGTTTATTGTCATTTGCACAGTAAGAAAACACGTTTCAAAATGTATCTTCTAGCAAGAACATATTAAGAATTTAAGCTCAGCGAATACACACAAGTTACCAAATGTCCATCATTTATCTTCATTGTTTTCATCTCACCATTAACCATTTTTTAATCTCAGTATTAACACCAGTCGTGCTGCTCTCCTTCTTCCTGGCTTTAGTTCATTTACAAAGCTGCTAAAGAGGGTGTTTTTTTTAGCCAGGGGAGTTTAGGCAGAGGTCTGCAGCACCTGACCTGGATGCAGGCTAAGACAGACCACTTTGATCAGGTGGATTAGCTTGATGCTCAGTGACGGGGTGTCCGCCTCGTTTACCCACCATCGCCCAGCTCTCCGCCGCCTCTGCAGTCACGCTGGAAGCAAATCGCATCTCCAGAGAGGGCTGTTTGTGAATCATTTTGAATTCACCCGACACACCGAACGCAGAGACTTTGTCGGGATTCATCAAGGGGTTTTGTGCTGGTAGCAGTGTGTGGATGCCTGCTGTGACCCAACATAACCTTGATTCTCTCACTCATCATCATCATCAGCAGCAGCAGCAGCAGCTTCTCCTCATTTTACCAATTTCTCTCAAAGCTGATGGAGAAGTCTTCAGGTCATGTGTCTGTGTTACATAATACACTGTAGGAGATTAGTCTGGAGTTATATTATCGTCTCACAGCTTGTTATAGATTTACTTGTCAGGATATGTATTGATTAGCAAGGAGCCGACTCAGCCCTTTATCTTGTGTTTTTTTTATTTTCTCTTTTCTTTCATCTCTAATATTATTCCAGTAAACTTCCCCTAACCAACACCAACCCCGAACCACCTCATCTCCACCAAACACTACAACCAACCTCCACCTCATTCAGTGCTGAATATTGATATTTCTGTGTATCACTGTCATCACTAGGGGGAGCTAGAGAAGCAGCTCCTGCAGGCCAATCCCATCCTGGAGGCCTTCGGAAATGCTAAAACCATCAAAAATGACAACTCCTCCCGATTTGTGAGTTTGCTATTTGATAAAGTGGCTGTGATTCTTCTGCATCTTTAAGTCAGCTGTATTCTGGTTTATTTTTTGTGCAAGTTTTTTTTTAAGTCTCACCATTTAATCCTGTAACTTTCCTCGTCACTCCCACAGGGAAAATTCATCCGTATCAACTTTGATGTGACCGGCTACATTGTTGGAGCCAACATTGAGACTTGTATCCTTATTTATTTATAAACCAATGACATTTCTATGCTCTCTCTGATAAAAAACAGCTTGTCAGACTTCTCAAACTTTTCAGAGAGATGCTTCATCTGCCCCAGAAGTTAAATATAATAGGTTTTATCACACCACCTGCTTTTTAACCTTTAACCTTCTTATTTGTGAGAGGGTCATAATTTTTCTAACTTACGGGTATATTAATGTTGTTTTTAAATAATATTCAGCAACCAGACTTAAAACATGTTCAATTCAAACCACCAAAAATAACAAAAATGTGTGTATTTTGTATCTTCACATTTTCTGTAGTTTTTAGCTGTTAAAAATTGCTCAATAAGAATTCATTTTCGGGTGGGTATAATCATCTTTCCTTACAGAAGGTTTGCCTTTAGTTATGTAATTCAATATTGTATCTTTAGGGGCTGAACAGAGATTTATATACTGAGCAAAAAGCAAATTTATGTTCTTTAACAGCTGCCTGTTCTCAGACCTGCTGGAGAAGTCTCGCTGCATCAGACAGGCAAAGACAGAAAGAGCCTTTCACATCTTCTACTACATGATTGCTGGTGCCAAAGACAAACTGCGTGGTGAGATGATAAGAACATTTCCAAACCATGAACACATCATACTGTCAAAGTGCAAATCACATCTCTTCTCTCTTTCATTAACTCACTGCTCAGTTATGTATCATCTCTGTCATGTGAAAGTCTCATATACTCTTTCTCAAATCAAAACTTCAGGGAGGAGAAAGGGAAAGTCAGTTTTGGTTTCTATTTGCCTTTTATTCATGTTTTAGTTGCATTTTAAAGCCATGAAGTTGCAGAATTTCCCCCAAACTCACAAAGTAATGTTCAATCACAACAATCAAAGCTGAAAAATGTCCTGCTGTGTGTTGTTGTTGATGACCAGTCTTACATCAGCAACTTCATAAAAAGTTAAATCTCAAGTCACTAACTCTTTAATCTGGTGTGTTTCATTGTCAGAGGAGCTTCTTCTGGAGCCTTTCAGTAATTACCGCTTCCTGAGTGCCGGTCACGTTCAGATTGCTGGACAGGAAGACAACGAGCTGTACGAAGAGACCATGGAGGCCATGAACATCATGGGCATCACCGAAGAGGAGAGAATTGGTCAGTGATCATTTTGATATGATATGATGCTTAGCTCACATGTGTCCAGTCACTCCTGCATCTTTTACCACTATTAGACTATTTGATATGTGACTGACATTGTTATTTTTTGTCTGGATGCCATCACAAATACAATTGTATTGTCTCCACACTAATTATAGCTTCGTTTTAGTTTATATCAGGTCCCACCACTGTAACTGAGTGTAAACTAACTCAGTTTTACTGCTGGATGTGAAGATGCCACTGACACTGTGTTACACTGTAAAATAAATCTATTTGTTTCTGCTGCTGTTTTCCTGTGATGCTAACTATTAGTTTTTCTGTTGCAGATATCCTGAAGGTTTGCTCCACAGTCATGCAGCTGGGGAACATTGAATTCAAGAAAGAGAGGAACCAGGAACAGGCCACTATGCCAGACAACACTGGTTAGACACCACTTACTATTAGAAAGTTATCAGCCTTTGCTGACTTGGCAAACTACAATTTATTATCCACTTTCACCCTTTTTTAATCAACGGCAGTGAGCAAAATGTATACATAATAAAATTTTGTCTTCTTGTCTCTCCAGCGGCCCAGAAAGTGTGCCACCTTCAAGGCATCAATGTGACAGACTTCACCCGAGCCATCCTCACCCCTCGTATCAAAGTGGGCAGAGAGGTGGTGCAGAAGGCACAGACCAAAGAGCAGGTACTACAAGGAATGAACCCCATGAAAGCATAAGAATAAGTGTTAAAGATCAGCGTTGAACGATACTTCTCACACCCATCATTTCTGGTCTCTTATTTTCTGTGCATTTGTTAGGCTGACTTTGCTACTGAAGCGTTGGCTAAAGCTGTGTTTGAGCGACTGTTCCGCTGGATCTTGGCCCGAGTCAACAAAGCCCTCGACAAGACCAAACGCCAGGGAGCCTCCTTCCTGGGAATCCTCGACATCGCCGGCTTTGAGATCTTCGAGGTATGTTGAACACAGAGGAGTCAGATGCGACCAGGCGAACGCCAAAAGATACACAAAAGATAACGTGTGTGATTTGTGTCTTCAGCTCTGTCTTCTGGTTGTTGCAGGACAACTCCTTCGAGCAGCTGTGCATCAACTACACCAACGAGAAGCTGCAGCAGCTCTTCAACCACACCATGTTCATCCTAGAGCAGGAGGAGTACCAGAGGGAGGGCATCGAGTGGAACTTCATCGACTTCGGCCTCGACCTGCAGCCCTGCATTGAGCTCATCGAGAGGCCGGTTAGTAATGAGATGATAAGATCCCAATGTCCGTTAAATCCACTGCTCTTAAAGGTTAAGCCGAGTAAATTCCTCGGCCTAGTGGAGATACTCAGGGATTTAGTAGGATATGTCTTATTTTTGGCCAGACTTAGTTATCATTACATTTTCTCTGCAGAACAACCCTCCTGGTATCCTGGCCCTGCTGGACGAAGAGTGCTGGTTCCCCAAAGCCACAGATATCTCTTTTGTGGAGAAACTCATGAACACACAAGGGAACCACATGAAATTCGCCAAACCAAAACAGCTTAAAGACAAAACAGAGTTCTCTATTCTTCATTATGCCGGGAAGGTGAGTATAAGGGGATGTTTAAAATGGTTCCGATTGCAGATATCTTGGGGGAAAAAACATGTTTCAGTGAATTTCATCACATAACATTGGTGTTGTTTTGTTTTTAGGTAGACTATAATGCCACAGCCTGGCTGACAAAGAACATGGACCCTCTAAATGACAATGTCACATCACTGCTCAACAATTCCTCCAGCCAGTTTGTGCAAGACCTCTGGAAAGACTGTGAGATATCTGACTTGGACAGCAATGCAAAGCCCTCCATACCCCTACATACACTGCACCTGTTTTGTCTTGATTTCTTTTTCTATGAAGAAAATTTGGGGGCTTTAGATTAGCTTGGATGATTCTAGATTTAACTGACATGAGAACGGACACAAGCTGATTGTACACTTTGCTTTATGTGTTGGTTATTTCAGCGGACAGAGTGGTGGGTCTCGACACGATAGCTAAAATGTCGGACAGCTCCATGCCGAGCGCCTCAAAGACCAAGAAGGGAATGTTCCGCACAGTGGGGCAGCTCTACAAGGAGTCTCTGGCTAAACTCATGACCACACTGCACAACACCCAGCCCAACTTCGTCAGATGCATCATCCCAAACCACGAGAAGAGAGTAAGGAAAACTGTTTCTGTCATTACAGCAAGTGTCTCTTATGGCAAAGTTTGTTTCAAGATGCAAAAAAATCACTATTATAGTAGAAAAGTCAATTCGATCAGACGTATTGTTTCAGACAAGAGCAGGACAATAGTGCATCTAGACTGGTGATCTGTCCAGAATGTACTCATGTTCTTGGAGTCATAGAATAAAGTAGAATAGAATTCCTTTATTGTCATTGCAGAGGTGTACAACGAAATTTTAGAGCAACTCTTCTCAGTGGTACAAAAAGAATAAAAGTGCAAGATAAAAAGATAAATGGGGAAGATAAAAGGATATAAAGACCCAACAACTCACATGCAATAAATAAACTGGTAGCAGCATAAATAAACTAATATTGCACATTCAGTGTGATGCACAGTTACATCAGGATAATATTATTGCACTTAACAGCCTAGTGAGAGTTCAGTTCTTTTATTTTTATGGTCTTTATGGTCATCGTAACCAGGAATAAGATGAGCATTTGAGAAAATAGAT
>OMNN01030891.1:0-13216 GCA_900302755.1 Chromis chromis
CAGGTATCTCTATTCAGATTCTTTTAAGGGACTTAAGCAGGACACAGTTAATCCATTTATTAAAACCACAATTAGAGCTTGGTATGAATCACAGGACATGTTTGGAGAACATCCAGGGTTATCACAGTTTACCCCCATTTGGGGCAACACATTATTTACACCAGGTAAATCAGATCCTGGATTCAGGCGTTGGGCACAGTTGGGATTACAAAGGATCTCAGACCTTTATAAAGATAATAATCTTATGTCATTTGAAACTCTTAAAGGAAAATTTGGGATACCTCAAACTCATATGTTTAAATATTTTCAGATTCGTAGTTTTATTCGCTCCAGGATGAAGTCATATCAATGTCCTCCTTTAAGTATCCTAGAAGAGATGGCAATATCAGACCCTTACAGTAAGGGAAAGATCTCAATAATATATAAGAAATTAGTAAACACAAGTACAGAGTCCTCAAATTATAAAAGATTAGCATGGATAGAGGACCTTCAAAAAGATATTACAGAACAGGAATGGGAGACAGCTTGTTACCAAGCACAAACAATATCTATTAATAGCAGGTTTAAATTGATTCAATACAACTGGCTTATGAGAACCTATATAACTCCTGAAAAACTGAACAAATTTAACCCTAATATCCCAGACACCTGTATAAAATGTGGAACAGAGAAAGGTACCTTATACCATTGCATTTGGAAATGTAACTGTATACAAGAATTCTGGAGAAGGATAATTAACACAATCTCCAATATTATAGACAAAGAAATCCCGATGTGCCCGGAGATCTGTATTCTGGGACTTATTCCAGAAACATTGGCCCTGAGAACTCATGAAAGTAAGCTGTTGAACCTCTGTCTCATACATACAAAGCGTCTTATTGCTAGACATTGGAAAAGTGTTCATTGTCCATCGTTGAATCTATGGATTGCCGAACTCTCCTCCTGCATAGCTGTTGAAAGGCTTACATACACAATCAAGAGAAAGAGTCATATCTTTCACAAGATATGGGATTCATTCCTCAATTTTTTGGAATCAAGACCTGACATCCCATCAAATTAAGCTGTAACACTAAAGTGAGACCATACCCCCCCTTTTCTTTTATTTTTTTTCTTTTATTTTTTTGTTTTGTTTTTGTTTCTCAATGTACATTTATATCTTGTTTGTAGTTGTTGTTGTTTCTTCTTTTTTTTATATGTAGATTATACATTTATGCACATGGATGTAGACAAGTAATTCACTGTCATAATTGATAGTATCATTTGTCAACAATTATTATTTTGTTATTTATCATCAATGATGTCTGAGAATTCATAGATGGCTGGGAGGAGGGAGGGAGGGGTATGTTGTTCAAGGGAGACCCACAATGCTAACAATTTATGCTGAAACGAGATGTAATGTGTTAAAAAATTCAAAATCAATAAAGATAAGTGTTAAAAAAACAAAAAAAAAACAATGACAAAACTTTGTTGCTCCAGATGCTACAACGTGAATATTTTATAGTTTTCTTGTCTGTTTATTTGGTGATGCCTGAGTACTCTCTGACAACATTTTTATTTTCTGTCACGTTGATTTTGTTTTAGATATGATTTAATGCCAGACGTTGTCTTCAGATGTGAAAACCAAATGCAAGTTGCACCATTATTTGCATAATTACACTATAGACTAATGTTTTTAGATGTGAACCCATTAAGATCAACTGATGACTCTATCAAAAGAACAATTTGGATAAAACATAAAGCAACAATGACACAAGTGGCTGAAGAAGCTGCAGTGTGATTGTTTTCTAGATTTCTTGTTTGTTTATTAGGCAATGCCTTTTAGTACGCCGTGACAACAATTTGTTCCATCATGTATGTTTTCTACTAATGTTATTTTCACAATTGATAACTAACTTAAAAGTAAAGTACATTTATTCAATTAAAAAAGAATCTGTGCAGCTCTTAATAATAACACATTTGAACAGCATTAGCTACCCTGCACACATTGTGATGAAGGAATAAGAACACAACTAATAATGAAAGCATGTATTGATTTAGATGTATTAAGACGCTGCAGGGAAGGTGAGCAGCTGCAGCCCTGACAAAATAAACACACTCAGTTCCAAGTTTATTAGGCACATGTGAATAAAACTAACAACCCTTCAATTAAACTATGATGGTTATTATGTACCCTTATTTGATAACTATTTACGATCATTTTTGAGAATATGGTATGGTTGAATTGTATTGAGAAATATTTCTAACCTTTAGGCCATGTCCTCGTTGATAGAAACTACACTGTAATGAGCATTTCTTTCTGTAAAATAGTGAAATTATAATGTCTAAGGAACTAGGGTGACATATTTTTAATGTAATGAACTCTTAAGATATTCTGTTTTGTGTCATATACAGTATTAAACAGAAAACCTTCACTTATAAGAGACTACTAACTAGAGACCATTCACCAATTTGGCTTAAATCTAACTGTAAAAAAAAAAAAGAAGTCAGATTTACCCTCTCTTGATTGACTAATTAATGAAATTACTGAGCGTTTTCAGCTCTTACTTAGTCTTATCTCATTGATATAAATCAAATGGATTAAATATTAGAAATAGCCCCTTGTATTTCGCAAGACAATTAAATAGAATCACAAACTACAGCCATGAAAATGACCAAAAAGTGGAATATGCACCTCTCTATATCAGCTTAAACAGACTGAACAATTTAACCTTCATGAAGGTTGGATTTCTTGCAAGGCTGTTGTGTTTGACTGTATTGATATTAGCTATACTTAATAAACTGGCAACTGATTATATATATATAGGAGTTTTGTGTGACAAGAGCATGGTTGTTGTATATTGCACTTTAGTCTTTAGCCTCCTCAGTACCTGATGTTGTTGTGGAACCCCAGCCTGCTACAGCACCAGCATCTTTGCACTCTGACCTTTCTGATGAAATACATGTGTAGAGGGCTGTTTGAGTGCAGTGGGGGTACACAGAACTAGACTTCTGTGAGAGGTACGCTGACTGAAGAAGTTTCCATCATTGTTTGTCTTCAGAAATTTCTGTGCTTCTGTAGTGAGAGAAGGTTTGGGAGAAAGGAGATTCACCCTTTCCACAGACTGTTTTCATACTCCACTGGAAGGGGGTGAACCAGTTTTGCCTTAGGAATGTGTGTCGACACCCATAACCCTGATCATGTGATGGCCCGAAGCCCTCTCAGTCCTCCAGCGACCTTTAGGGTCAACAAAACTCATCTCATTGGTCAGCAGAATGCTCACAGCTCTGAAATGTCCCCTACATAGGACTCAAACAGAACGTCATGCACAGTTGTGTTTACATCAAAGTTTTTAACACATAGAGCTGAAGAGATAATGCATTTTGTTTTATTAACTTCTTATCTTCAGCGTCTTTCACTGAGGTTTGGTTGCCCAACTATTATAAGACCCTAATTTTTGAAGTGGATTTCTCTTAAAGTAGGAAGTAAACATGACAAGCTAGAGGTCTAAATGTAGTCTTTCCATCTTATGGACACAACTACACAAGTTGTGTTGTGATTAGCACAACACATATATTCTTAAAGTTGTCATTAGAGGTCAATTAGGGACTCTGTACAAAGCTGGTTTGTAGACTATTAATGCAGCCTGACCGTGCTGGTTGTAACTAATTAAAAACATCATCCTTTCTAAGTTGTCCAATGTGCTGTAAGTCATTTGAATTCACAAATAACTTCCCTTTCCTCTTTATTACCGTTAAAACACATGTTTAAACCCACAAAAGCACAGTACAGTCACCCAGTCTGACCAAGATGTTTTGCTTTGCTTAGCCATACCATTAATCAGCATCATTTTCTGTGGCATTAGTGCCACACAAATTGTCTCCAACGTCACAAAATTATTCCTCAGTGTTGTGTTAAGTTAGCCTTTACAAGGTCGTTAGCTCACCACTGTCAGCCTGACTCTTTGTGGTCACAATAAACTCTGGCCAGCTTCCACACAGGAAACTCATTGCTGCTTGTGTGTGTGTGTCTTTGTGCAGGTTGAAGAATGGAGTTGGCCAACCATGGTCTTATCCTGCTGCAACAGCTTAACGCTCAGAGGGAGTTTGGCTTCCTGTGCGACTGCACCGTGGCTATAGGAGATGTCTTCTTCAAAGCCCACAAAGCCGTCCTCGCTGCCTTCTCCAACTACTTCAGAATGCTCTTTATTCACCAAGACAGGTACAATAGGAACTGTACAGCACTGTAGGAATGTACTAATAGTGGTGCTTGACTGAGGCTCAGTGTTTAGTCAAAAACTATTTAGGGCGGTCACATCAGAGAATTTTACCTAGTTAACCCTCTGAACTCCAAGCAGTTTCTGGGTGTTTTTTGCTCCTGTCACATTTTTACTCACTGTGGGTTCATTTTTCACTGCAGTATAAAGTCCTCCACTTCTATGGGAACAACACAACCATTTCTAGAAGTAAAGAAAACTCAAAAATGTCTTATTTGCATTATGACATAAAAAAAATGATAACAAAAAAAACAAAGGTTGGATTTCTCTGATTATTTATTTTACCATTAAAAAAAATCGGAATGAACATGTACAACATTTTTCCAAGTGCCCTCAGGTGTGACCAACATTTTGGAAAAATGGTTGCTCTACATAATATTGATATTTAATAGCTTACTTTTTAAATTTGTGTTTGTACTTGGCTCCTCTCTGCTCTGTGTAAACATAGACTGCAGTTCAGCCGACTAGTTCCTGAATTTTTGTCAAGTGACTGACTGACGTCTGTAATGACTTATTAATTGCACCAAGAAGCACATTTTTTTGGTTTTGTTTTTATACAGAATCTGGTGCACATGTTTTATATTTGGCAAATGTTTAAATGTTACAATTTTAAGATTTGTTAAATCTTCCCAAAGGAATGGCATGTTGCACATGATCAGTTCAAGGACCCTCTGAAAGATGAAAATCAGACCATTCTTTCTGTTTTCACATTCTCTTGTTATGATAAATGGTGTAATTTTGGCAATTTTTAAAAAACTATAACATCCCTCTCCAGCCAGTTTTGAGGTTCAGAAGGTTCAGATCAAAACATGGCATCTTTGCTGCCCTGGTATTGTGTTATGGTGAGGTTCCCTCATTGACGGATATCACCTGTTGTCCTCACTGTAAAATAAATGTGTAGTAATCACTTGATCTGTTATGTTTCCTGTTTTAGCCTTTAGTTGCTGTTGATGGACAACATTATGTATCATTATTACCTCTCCCATTATTTGCCACTAGCTGACTGTAATCTGTTTTTGTTCCAGCGACTGTGTGCGTCTCAAGGCTGCTGACATACAGCCAGATATCTTCAGCTATCTCCTCAACCTGATGTACACAGGAAAGCTGGCACCACAGCTGATAGATCCTGCACGACTGGAGCAGGGGGTCAGATTCCTTCATGCCTATCCACTCTTGCAAGAGGCCAGCCAGTCAGTGTATTCCCACCCTGAGCATAGCATCAACCTCTCCACCTCCCTCTACGGCATCCAGATCTCTGATCAGCAGGTGGCGCTGTCAGCCAGACTGCCCACTCGACGGCAGCTGTCCTCACCCTTTGATGTGGAGCAGGTCAGCTCAGAGGGGAAGCAACCGTCCACACCAGCGAGTACTTCATACTCAAATTCCATACCGCCCAAGCTAGCTTCTTCACCCCCTGACATGGAGGCTTCAACCAGTGGCACAAAGCCTGCGGTTGAGGAGGGGGGAATGGACTTACTAAGTGCAGATGGTTCCTCAGTCAGTGCCATCCTCCATGTGAAGCCCAGCATAATGAAGAGGAGTTCCTCCTTTAGGAAGCATTACTCCTGTCACCTCTGCAGGAGCCGATTCACCCAGAGAAGTCTGCTGAGAGAGCACCTCCTCCAGCACACCCAGAGTTTTCAGCAGACCCTGACCGAGCCCAGCGATGCCCTCTCACCTGTCATGACTGGAGAACACAGCCTACTCGTAGAGGGGCTTCCCAAAGGGAACAAAGCTGCGTCAAGTCCCTCGGTTGCCGCCACGGCAGTCGAGATCATCAGTGACAGCGAGCAAACCCCTGTGTCAGGTACCAACTCGGACTCTCCCCGAGCAGAGGTATCCACCTCCAGCTGGGGGGTGGGAGGGTTGAATTCTCAGGCAGACACACCACCTCCGTCAGACATTGCGGACATTGACAACCTGGAGAGCGCCGACCTGGACCGGGAAGTGAAGCGGCGGAAGTACGAGTGCTCCACCTGCGGACGCAAGTTTATTCAGAAGAGCCACTGGCGTGAACACATGTACATCCACACAGGAAAGCCCTTCAAATGCAGTGCTTGCGGTAAGAGCTTTTGCCGTGCCAACCAGGCAGCCCGTCACGTGTGCCTGAACCAGGGGGCCGACACCTACACCATGGTGGACCGACAGAGCATGGAGCTGTGCGCTGCAGGAGATGACAGCAGCCAGATGGAGGCGATGTTCTTGGGGTCATCAAAGCCTTACAAGTGTAACATTTGTGCCACCACCTTCTCCAATCCCAATGAGGTGATCAAACACTTGTGTTTCACCCAAGGGGGATTAGTGGGGCTGCAGGGAAACACAGGTGCAGGCATGCTGCTCCAGCGTGAAGAATTTTCCAAAGATGAAGGCTCCGATTTGTCCAACTCTGGCACTCCACTAGAACCCATAAAGACAGAGGAGATCCTCGTAGAATAGTGCCGAAACTGTGTATCGGTCCCCTAATACATGTATGTTTATAATCTAAGTTATGGTTAATAGGTAAGCTAAAGTTGAAGTTAGTCAGGGTATGTATGTTGGAGGTTCTCAATCTGCTTAAACTGTATTTTGTTTTATGATGCCGTGTTTTGAATATTTTGGCCCTGGGAATAACAATAAGTTCAAATTGAATAGCCTATAACTCCCTCTGTGTTCAAAAGAAAAGCAAATAACAATGACATTTGACTCAAGGCGAATACCATTGTCATAATTTTATTGTTTGTGTGCATTGGTATTATACTGGCTACACCAGACCCTTCAGAGCTACTTTTGTGGTGACGCTGCACAGGCAGTTTTTTTCAGTGTGAAAGGAAGAGGAAGCTGAGACAGTTCCGGAGGAGACAACATGTTGTGAGATGACTTGTCTGTGCTAGACTTGCGGAGGAGAAAGAGGTACAAAGTACTAAAAATTCCTCTGGAACTGCACAGTTATTTCTACACGGTCATAGCTGAGAGGCTGATTCTTCAGATCAGGTATAGAAATACATTTCCAGCTCAAAGCACACAGACCTGAGACAATCTTTGCTCTTATTTGAGTAGATTCTCGATATGCATCAAAGTACATTTGTCTTCCAATAGTGTTCTGGTTGAGGGGTTTTGCCTCAGCAAAATAAATACCTTGACTTGTAATGTGACAACCATTAACTGCGTCCTTCTCAGCAACACTTTAGTTGTTTTACTCTGTGTTCTACTCTTATGTGGACTGTGCTAAGTGTGATTATAGTTCCTGTCTCCTTCTCGTCCAACCACATTAACTCACAGTTGCTCCTCGTAATAAGCGTATGACCTCTGAGAATTGGTCACAAAGGACAAAAGCAATCACTGTGTCGACAGTAGTGCCACTTTTAATTCTTTCTCATTTTTACTTGTTGTGCATGTTACATATTGTATTACTCTTTGGTTACTGATTGAAGAGGCAACATGTTCCATCTAGACACACACACACCTTGATGAGAGGCTGTCCTGTACAATATTGTACATCTTGTCTTTTATAATTTGCTTTAAGCCCTTGAATTTGGTTTGACATGCTTTTCTAATTTTATATACACTGCTATATTTACAAAGAAGACGTTATATTGCAAAGATGTTTGTATATTAGTAGACAAATAGCTTTCAAAATAGGAACACATTTGGTTAAGCTAACGTATTATGGATGGGCATAAATCTATCCTTAATTTCTCCAAGAAATAACCTATGATTGAAGAGACCCTATGGGGTTTTCGGTCTCTTTTGTTCGCCATATTTGTGCTAATTGCTAACCGTCTTAATCATTTCGTGCAAAGGGAAGTATTTTTTTTGGATTGTAAAGACCGTCTGACATTTGTATATGTTCTTAAGCTGTGTCCATACCAGGAAAAAAGAGTTAGTAGTGGCTGCGACATTTATAATGCTTCACCTGTCTGTGTGGAAGTTATGTTAACTGACGGTGTGACTCGGGAAGAGTTTGCATTGATGACAAGCAGCTGGCTAGATATATAAGATAACAGGGAGTTATATGCGTGTGTTTTATGGGGAGGTAAAAGGGGTGTTTATTAAACAATACAACAACATAGATTCTTTGGGATAATACAACACTTCCTATGTACTACTGATGACTGGAACGTATGAGACATCTTTACATACATGTCAAATAAATGTGAAGCTAGGCAAGTGTTTTACATGTCTGTTATGTTCAGTGTAATAATAACTCAAGTAGTTTGAATGATAAAAAAAAAAAAAAACCAGTCAGCATCTGTGTTGATTTCTCTGTTGCAAAACTGAACTTAATTTTAACTGTGATTAAAACTTTATATTTAGAAAGTCAATGTATTTTTTTTCCCGATTCATACGTATCTGAATATTGAGGTGAATCCACTGCAGGGAGGCTTGTGAAATGTTTGTTATTGTTCCCTCCGGTAGGAAGTAATTATTATTAACTGCTACAAAATTGCCTCTATTGTTGCTCCAAAAACTTTAGATTGGTTGTGAGCTCCCCGCAATTCATGAAACGAAAAAGATGTTGCACTCGCTCTTCAGTGTGTCATTTTAAATTTCTGTTCGGTAACAAGTACTTTTCCTGTTTTTCTGCTCCCTGACACAGTAGTTGTAGTCGTCATCCTGGAGACAAATAATATAATTTGAGATGGGGCACTCAAAAGCTAATTAATGTAGAATAAATAATAAATTAATAAATTAAATCTAGCTTTTGTTAGCTTTATTGACCCTCCTCCATCAGTAAATCAGTAAAAATGCCCATCCCTAGTGTGTTAAATATGCAACGTTTTGGAAAGCAGTGGTTGCTTTGCTGCAGTTCACCCAGTGTTTGGCTAGATGGAGCTGTTTTCTTACTCAGGGCTAATGATGGGGAAAAAAAGTCTAATTTTAACAGTGATATTTTTCACTAATGTGACTGTATAGTTGCCAGTTATTTGACCCAATTTGCCATAAATCGATATTACATCACATTTAGTTCACATAAAAAATACATTTCTGTAGATATGTTGCTTTTGAAAATGTTCAGTATTGTACGGGGAGCGGCTCTTGTCTGGCGATCGAAACACTGTACTACTGACCTTCATATTTCTGAGCCGAATTGATACACAGAAACATTTGCAGCTTTAAATAAGGACTAAATCCTCCCTTCAGTTGAAGCTGTAACTGTCATCCAGACACCAGTCTTGTAACTTTTATTTCTGTGTTTGTGTGTGTTTTAAACAGCTCAGTATCTCAGGAAGATGACAAGTTTGTCTTTTCTGTCCACTGTTGGTTTTTATCAAAATAGTGACTTCAGGACTAGTGAGGACCCCGACCCAGCAGCTTTAGTGCACACAATGTTACCCTCCTCCCCATCTGACATCTACTGTGATCAATCTGTGTTCTCAGGAATGTGACTAGTGATTCTGTTTAAACTTTTTTTTTCTTTTTCAGTGACAAAAGAACAATAAAAAAACACATCTTTTTATAATAGTAAATGGTTTTGTCTTGTCTTTACCTCAACACAACAGCATCAGGAGTCCTCATTAGTTGTGTTAAGCTGCCAACACTAAAGGTATCGTAACACAATATGATATAAGTCTAAGTAGATATTAGGACATTTTGCCAAAACTTATAACCTCTCAAGGACACTTTTTGAATTAATACAACTCTGATTTAGCATCTGTTTTGCCCCACTAGTCAATAATGTCTTATGGTGGTTAATCATAATTAAACTTTTTTTTTTTTAAATAATAGAAAATACACAGCAATTTTCTCTAACTTTATTGAATGAAATATAGACAGGTTTCTGAGTCCTTACTATTAACAGCTTGGAAAATATAAAAGACAATTAAGACCATGCTACATGGATATTATGCTAAATGGATGCAGGTTATTAGTTAATATTACAACAATATGATTTAAGTACATACAGTAGGTATACAATCTGTACAAATGTTAACAGGTTCACAGTTGAGTGTGTTACAAAAAGCAGGGAGGACTGCAGGTGGGAGGTGCTCCTAAATGCTTTACATTATGCAACAATAGCAAGTCTTTAGTTCACTGTCTTTTTGTAATTATTTATTTTACATAAAGCAAACATAACATGGATGTGTCGCACCCTGTGGAGTCAAAGTAAAGTGAAGTGACGACCTAAATACGGGTCTAGACTTCCTGATCCTTGACTCGTTTGGTCATAAAGCTGAGTGACTCGTGAGTCTAATACGTTGTAAATTCAATGGATTGTAGAAGCGCTCACTTCCAGCTGAAAGGATATTAAAATGATTAAAATAGTGGAAATAAAACCAGTGTAACCCATAGTAACATGATTACTTTGGTGTTGAAAAAGGTGTTTCAGGTTTTCCTAAAACATCTCACACTTTGCAAGTAAATCTGCACTGTAAGCCCTGACTTTGGAACTAAGGTTTGATGCCTGAACCAGAGTAGCTGAGGAGATGCTTTGGGAATCTAATTGGATACAACTGATGTCTCATCCCGTGAGCAATGGAAAGACCATGACTCCCTGATTTGTCCTAACTCGATTTGGCTTTTAAATAAAGAGCAAAATGAGCTTTTGTTTTTATTTCTGGTACCATGCGGGTGGTGTCTGTGCCTCTTTAAATCATTGACCACTCAGTCTAAGTCCTCCCTGGTGCCAGTCTGGTGACACTAGCGAATATGCTCGGTGAACAACACGACATAGTGCAGGTCTAGCTTAAGACTGAACCGAACAAAGATCACGTCATACGTTATCAACCTTGTTAAAACACATACATGAAGTCAAAATGACAGCAATGACTACAGGGTGCACTACTTTTTGTAAGCAGTAGAGGGCATCCACATACTTTCTTTACATCAGTAAATGTAAATAGAGCATAGTAAAGAAAGTGTTAAACTGCGTCACATCAATATAACATATTTCACACAGTAACTCAGAAGAAATGGCCATTAAACACTGTGAACATGATATGCTTTGTAAGTGTTTTTTAAACGCACGTCTGCCCAGTGTCATCTATATTGTTTGCAAGCTGACCAGATACCTCTGCCACATTATCAAATGACTGTGTTGTGATAGTATTTTATTGTATTATTACATGAAATATTGCGTAACAATGTCTTTTTCACAGTAAATCAGGCAGTGATTGTATTTCTTACCTACTTGAAGCTTATTAAGTATTATGTTGGGCTGCAGACTGAAGGACACGACAAACAAATGTGTCAAAAGTCAAACATGTGGCACTTTTCTGGTAAATGTCATCACACAATCTGCCCTCTTGTTGTTTTCTCTGTCGGTGGAGTAACACCTGTACCATGGCTTAGTTGTAATTGCTACAGATTGATAAAATAATAGTCAAATATGACAGTTTAAAGCTGTGATACACAAAGCAATTTTATGCAACTAGGTCACATTCTCATTCTCCAGATACAACTGTTTAGTTGTTTTTCTGTATCGAACTTAAAATTGACCGTTATAATAAAATACCTGATATATCACAGCTTAATATGGGGATTTAAAAAACAGGTAACAATGTCCATAAAATAACAAAAAAAAGGGCAAAAAAGGAGAAAAAAAAAAGACTTATGGGTCAATGCAAGAATACTCAAGATATAAATACAATATACAAGATAATCCTCCATCTCTTCACCTTCTGACGCCATCTTACTCTTGCTACTATACACATAAAAAACACACATGCACGTGCACACACGCACACACACATATGCACAGATACACACTCAACCAGGTTCTCATCCTGTGCAACGAGGGCAAAGGAAAAGTGAGACGCTGAACATACATTGCACCGATTACAAGCCAGATGGGATGCTTCTGAGGCACAGGACATGCATGAGTGTGTGTTTGTGAGAGTGAGTGAGTGGGTGAGTGAGTGAATGAGTGAGTGAGTGAGTGGGTGAGGGTGGGTGAGGTGGTCACGTTGGGGCTGTAGGATGGGGGATGAAGCACAGGTGGGAGGGGAGCTGGAGAGAATGGCTGTAGCTCAGTCAGTCAGTCTCTCTGGGCGGGATGGGTGAGGCCCAGTCTCAGCGTGTTACCACAGAGCAGAACCTCTTTCTGTCTCTCTCCCTCATCACTCACGTCCTGGTCCAGACAGTCCGTCTCCCAGGCATCAGTCCCGTATCTTCAGCTGTGGTGGACAGGCACAAAAACAGATATTAGGAGGGGGAAGGTCTGCAGAATTTCTTCTCTTATCTAGAAAAGGAAACCATCTCAGACTGACATTAGATAACAACGTTGTCTCCTTGTATGTTGTAAGACCAGAATATCAGTGAAAAATTATGTTTTTAAAGAAGCCTCTCTGGTTCTTTAAAGCACCATCACCAACTGAATAACTTCTTCATATAGGGGATGGTTCTTCACATACGTTTATGTGATTTTTTGAAGTATCAAAGATTTTTTATTTGTATTGGGGATCAATGTGTCTGTAACTGTCAAATGCATTCATTCACTCATTCTTGATTTTTAAGAAGAAGAAGAACCCTTTATTTGTCACGAATACATTTTCTACAGTATTGTGAAATGATGTTTTCGCATATCCCAGTTGGGGTCAGAGCGCAGGGTCAGCCATGGTACGGCGCCCCTGGAGCAGGAAGGGTTATGGGCCTTGCTCAAGGGCCCAACAATGGCCGCATTGGGGTTTAATTTAATTCACCAGTTAATGGTGTTAGGGGTCTATGTTCCCCCTCACAGTGAGCGATGTTATGTTTTTTATAGTACTTTGTCCTTCTCTAAAACTGACAGTTTTAATACTTTGTCTTTTTTAACTCTACAAATAATAGTCGGATTTCAAATGCACAAAGAACCATTTATTTTGAAAAATTACTTAAGAGCCATTTTAAAAGAGGTTCTTTACTAAACCAGGTGGGTCCACGAGGAACTATCCTAAAAGTGGTTCCTAAAATAACCTACTTTTTTTTTCTTTACTTTAAGATAAAACATTGACATTTTCCATTAAATCAAAAAAAAAAAAAAAGTTAAAAATTAAAGGCAAAATCTT
>OMNN01030892.1:0-19090 GCA_900302755.1 Chromis chromis
GTGTTGATGAGACTTAGACACCCAAATAAACATTGTCCCAGAACAAGCACACTCCCTCATGCAAATGGAAATCCCAAATGTCACTGGCCTACCCCCACAGGAAAATGCACCCCACCACATGGCAAAAACATCAAACAATCAGGAACATCTTGAGGAACATGACAATGGCCCAAGATGTTGTTTTGACCTCCAAACTTCCTAGACCCCATTCTGATCAAGCATCAACAGGATGCAGTGGAACAAGTTAGATTGACAGAGGCCCCACTGCACAAGCCAGAGTACCCAAAGGATCCACTGCCACCGTCCTGGTGCCAGACCCCATAGGATACCCTGAGAGGTCCTCTTGTCCATGCCCAATGGTTCAGAACATTTTTTGACAAACACAATATTAGGCGGGTGGTCATAATGTTATGCCTGATCGGTGTATAAACCAAGCAGATATCCCCATAAGCAAAACGATCGATATACAACATTTCTACGTTGAACCTGCTTTTATAATTTAAGTGAAAATTGTGGTTTCAGTAGTTTTGCTTCCTCTTCCTGACATGGTGACCTGGGGTGTTTCCCGTTTCAGTTAACTACTCATCAGTACATTTGATTTTCGATGGATATACAATTAAAAAACATATGTGTACACTTAATACAAGTGATAGTTGCTGCTTTAAATTTCTCTTTCAATGGGGTTAATGCAGCTTTCTGTGTTCTGTTAGTCATTCAGCTCTCTTATGTCTCCTGTTTAATCCCTTTCCTACTTGCCAATTGAGTGTTCAGCATCATAGTATACATGAGAGCAGACACTGGTTGTTTTTGAGCACAAATTATTGGAATAATTTGTGGATTCTCAGCCACGCATCAATAACCATTGGGTTTCTTGCTGTGAAAGTTAGTTGATACCTTCATCATCCCCATAAACTCTTAATTATTGACATTCATCCTCAACTGTACTTTATATGTGGTGCTGATTAGAAAATGTTAGCATGCAAATACTAAACTAAGATGCCAATTATGGTAAATATTTCACCTGCTAAACATCAGCACATTAGCACTGACATTGTGAGCATGTTAGCATGTGGATGTAAGGTAGACTCTTAGTTCTGTTGCCATACTGAAGGGACCAAATGTCACCTCATATTATGAAAACAAAACCTTATGAAGTGGAACGATTTCTATTTTATTTTTATTTTTTTTAAATTAATTAATAAATTGTTAGTGATGTTGAAAATACAGTGTAGCTGCAGATTATTCACACCTATCCTGTTGCCATATGAATGTGGTTTTAGTCCTTCTTTCCTCCTCATCATTAACATCGTTATCATGCCGACATTAACTGTTGTGTTGGGTGTTGCTTCCAGTTTCACGCATTTCTCTAAGTTACAGATACAGAATGTGTTGTTTTCCTCAGTACACAGTTTCCACAGCTAGTGCAAATTTAAGAATCTGTCTGAGTCAGAAATAAATATAGACGAACTGTCTGAACCTTATCTGCCTGCTTTGTGTTGGCCCAATCCCCAGAGGCGTGGTGTTTATGATGTAGTCACACATCAGAGTTCAGGGGTCACACTGATGCATTGATTGTAGGCAAAGAGTGATGCTTCTCCCACTGAATATCTTGACTGTCTTGAACTTAAATGTGTGTTGCTTAAAAGTCATAAGCTAAAAGATTAAATGTTATTTTGTCTTTGCCAGTCGTCCCAAACCTCTGACCTTGAATAAAAGTCAGATTTCAGTAATAACTTAACCAGAACCCCTAACAGAAATGATGTACAACGATATATTGTAGGTGAGAACCTCGGTTCAAGATGGCTTGGACAGTTAACTGACTGAGTAAAAGACCAGTCATCCTAAGAGAACAAAAGGCCTTTATGATTTCCACCAGGCCAATAGTATAAATAGCACACAGCAGTATGAGTAAGGATAAAGCAAATGGAAATGTTAAAAAAGACAGTTTCAGGCAGTTATTGAAACGAATGATTTTTGAAGACAGTTTCACATGACAGGTCGTTCAATAAGCCATGTTTTAGTAAATACACCGGTGTCACAAAATTGCTGTTGTTCTTCTAAATGTAAAGGTTGTCAAAGGTAAGGGAGTTATTTTTGGAGAGCGGTTTTGGTGTGACAAAAAGCAGTTGAGAAAAAGTCATGGAAACTTGACACGTGGGCCTGAGAGGGGTGTTTCTGAGCATGTGCTAATAATAGTGTGCTAAGTGTTTTTGAATTCTGGCCACGGGAGACACACCCTAACCAGGCAGAAAATTTATAAGCGTAGTTCCTTTTTCATGCGAGATTAACCAGTCTGACTCAGGAAGTGAAACCGCTTACACACCAGGGGGGTGGTCATGAAACTGAACTCTCATCTGTGCAAATGTTCATCTAAGTTCATAACTGTCAGTTTAAAAATTGCTGCGTCTAGATGACTCTAGACTGCTCTGTTAGCTGCTGGGGATGACAGGATGTGGTGCAGGGGCAAGTGTCCTGAGCAGCAAATGGGGTCCTGCTGACATGGATGGGAAAGAACGCAACTCTAATCAGCCCCGCAACTGGGAAATAATGCGTACCATTGTTGTTCAGGGCAGGCGTGGGCCTCTGCCTGCACAGTTATTTCCCAATAGTCATGCATGCTGCTCTTTTAGTCATCTGTAAGGGAACAGAGAAAATGAGAAATTCCTGCTTGGTCAGTTTACAAAGTACAGAATGTTTTTTTTTCTTTTCTCTTTGAATGAGACTTAAAGGTTAAATACATGCATTCAACTTCTGACATCTGATTTTGCAGTACACAAACACTGCAAGTCATTTGAATGGCCTAACCAGCTCTGTTACATAAGGGTGCTACCTGAAGAGGAAATCGGCCTCGTTTACTGCCTTTACACAGCGTACGTGTTAAATTCTGCTACAGCAGATAGTTTCGCAGCTGACAGGTTTCTTGATGCATGGCAGGATGTAGACGACTCTTGTGAGAGCTCAGTGTTTAGCAGTCGTGCCTCACAAGGCCCAGCCACCAGAGGATGTGGTTACTTCCTGTAGATAAGTTCTTTACTGAGACACAGCCAGATTGGCACATTCGTCATGCGCAGTGTGGGACATGGAAAGCATGAAACCCACTCTTTTATAAACTCTGTCAAAACTATGTCAAAAAATATGATATAAATGATATGATGGTGGTTTGGTTGGCTGATTTTTACAACAAACCTGTTTGTACTGTCGTGTTACCTTGTTTTCTGACAGAGATTGTGTTTATTGCAAACCTGTACAATATTTTATTTAGGTTGAATGCATTTCAAATTAGCCAAATATTCACTCAAAAACAGAAATCTTGCATTCATCTGAGAGTGTGAATGAACATGAATCTGTTCTTTGTTGTTTTTTATTCTTAATACAAGGGTTTGTTGTCCTTTATGTTCTCATTTTGTCAAAAAATGCAATGTTCCTTTCAAACAGTGTGTTAGTTCAGATTTAAAAACTTTTTTATTTTATTTGCTCTGTTCCTCAGATTAGTGTCAGAGTCACCACAATGGATGCTGAACTGGAGTTCGCCATTCAGCCCAATACAACAGGAAAGCAGCTCTTTGATCAGGTATGAAAAATGTCTTCTTCTAACCAGTGTATTGTGCTTTCCAGTCACAGGAACAAACTTTTGAAACCATTAATATTGATATTGTTGAAGATTCTGTGTTTTCTGTATTTTTAACCCGTAAGTTATAGCTCACAATATGTAACACTACAGGCAGCATTATCTAAGTATATTTAGTATATAATGTATACAAATACTATGTGAATGCTTTTAATTTAACTAATAGGATGCAATACAGCAACGAGTGTGTAAAATAAAGCAGAGCTCCAACTAAGGATTATTTGCAATCATTTAATTTAATTTGCCAGTTATTTTCTTAATCTATCAGTTATCAGTTGACCTATTAGTTTAAAAGAAATTTGAAAAT
This sequence comes from Chromis chromis, assembly GCA_900302755.1. Taxonomy (NCBI): domain Eukaryota; kingdom Metazoa; phylum Chordata; class Actinopteri; family Pomacentridae; genus Chromis; species Chromis chromis. The sequence continues at coordinate 3,936 of OMNN01030892.1, forward strand.
GCCATTTACAAATTCCCCAAACTGATTGTAACGTCTTCAGTCTAAAGCTGTTTGATTTACTGCAATATATTGCTAAGAAAAGCAGAAAAACCTCCCATTTAAGAAGCTAAATCCAGCATAAGGAAACAGTAAATCTATTAGCGGATGCTAACGGAAAAAAATGTGGTCAACTGAAATAGTACCTGCTCTACAGTTAAAACAAACCTGGTTTCTCTAGATGAAAAGTTTCCACACGACTTTTTGGCATTCATTTTGCTAAAATGAAGCACCACGGACGACCTCTTTGACATGGTGTCAGTTAGTTGTGAGATTACATAGAGTGAAACATTCAGTAAATGTAGACATTGAATACGTTAGGCCTAGCAGTCTCCATTAGGTTCAGAGTTGTGAACACGTGGGTGTTCATTCTGCCACCAAAAAATAAAACGTGAAACACCTCCGTTATAGATATGGTTTTATGTTTTAAGGTTGTGAAGACCATTGGACTCCGAGAGGTTTGGTACTTTGGACTCCAGTACCAGGATACAAAGGGTTTCTCCACATGGCTGAAGCTCAACAAGAAGGTGAAATCTTCAGTATTTTGGACTCTTTGGCCCTTCCACTCAGTTGAACTCGAGTCTGTTTACAGAAGTGCAACCTCTAACCCTTCACCCGTGTCACGTTTTATTTTAGGTGACAGCCCAGGATGTGAGGAAGGAAAGCCCGCTGCTGTTTAAGTTCCGTGCCAAGTTCTTCCCTGAGGATGTTTCAGAGGAGTTAATCCAGGATGCCACACAGCGGCTGTTCTTCCTGCAGGTGAAGGAGGGAATCTTAAATGACGACATCTACTGCCCTCCAGAGACGGCGGTCCTCCTGGCCTCCTACGCCGTGCAGGCCAAGTATGCTGACTACAATAAGGAAGTTCACACACCAGGCTATCTGAGTGGCGAACACCTGCTCCCTCAGAGGTAAAACACCATTTTAATCTGATCTTCGAATCAGTGCGCTATGAGATGTGTTACTCTGAATGACCTCTCGGATGTGTCATATTTTCAGAGTTCTGGATCAACACAAACTCAACAAGGATCAGTGGGAGGAGAGGATTCAAGTGTGGCATGAGGAGCACAAGAGTATGATCAGGTGACCACCAGCACACGTGTTCACACAGACACATGGAATATTTGCCCCTTTAAATAAATGCTGTTGCCAAAACACTACCTGAAAGATGTGTATTTTTGATGTCATAACTGTATATTTACTAGATTATGGCACCAAATTTGTGTCTTTGGAGGTTTCACTTAACACTGGGTCCATATCTGTCTGTACTACCTTGGAAATGTTTAGCTCTCCTGTTAATTGTCCTGTTCTTCTGGTGGCTTTTTAGCTTTATTGCTGTACATTTCACACATCCCTGAGACATGCCACCTTGAGCTCAGTGTTGTCTGATTAGTTTTGTGTGGTGGTGATCAAGTTCAGGCAGTGCGTAGACTAACTACCCTGTGCTTCAAACTCAATATGCTCCTGAATTATACTCTTTGAAGCATTAAAGGTTCTACATGTGAGACATTAAAATAGCATTAATATAACTGCAAACAACTTTTTGGTATGTAAAAATGTAGCAGAGTGATGTCATAATCCCTATGTGTGTGTTGTAGTCCAAGCTTCTCATGGTCGTGCACGTGAGCTCCTCCCTTTGTAACTGTTGGACCTTCCTGCATTTATAAACAAACTCATAGCAGATGATGGTAGCGACTTTCAACATCGCATTGTAAAGGAAAAGTGCAGTCCAGCATTCAGCCAGTTCCCCAAAGTACCAAAGAATCTGAAAACAAAATGTTTTATTTATGTTATCTACCTATTTTATTTGCAATTTCATTTTAAGTAAAAGTTTCTACAGCATTTTGTTGCTCCCCTCTGCTATGTCTGTTCCGCTGAGAACATCTGTTTAACATGACGGACTCCTAGTGAAACAGACACAGACTGAGTGGAGCAGACATAAGTAAAGATAGCATTACTTGAGTTGACAAACACCTGTTGCAGCCATTCAATGTATTTTACAACACCATCCTGGGATAATGATTGTGGCTGGGTTACGTTTTGTTGGCTCTCCAGTACACAAAGTGAGAAGCGAGATGGGAGGTGTGGTCGATGTGCCAGTGGTTCTAAATGTCCAATGCAGCACCTCTAAAGACACTTCTTATCTGTCCACAGAGAGGAATCCATGATGGAGTATCTGAAAATCGCTCAAGACCTCGAGATGTACGGAGTCAACTACTTCAACATCAAGAATAAGAAAGGAACAGAGCTGTGGTTGGGAGTGGATGCTTTGGGTCTCAACATTTACGAACAGAATGACAAGTGAGTGGTTTCACAACAGTGTAGTTGTCATACAAAATGGGTTTGCTGTTGCTCGTCACTCTCCTATGAAATACAGCTGACCAAGGGTTTCTGTTTGTGCAATTAATTTAACAGAATGACGCCCAAAATTGGATTTCCTTGGAGTGAAATCAGGAACATTTCCTTCAATGACAAGAAGTTTGTCATTAAACCAATTGACAAGAAAGCACCGGTATGTCAACTCCTACAGACACATTCAAGAAATTCTCCATACTTATTGTACTTGTGTATGAATATAATAATAATGTTGCCGTTGTAGGACTTTGTATTCTACGCTCCAAGACTTCGCATCAACAAGCGCATTCTGGCTCTGTGCATGGGCAACCATGAGCTGTATATGCGCCGTCGCAAGCCAGACACCATCGAAGTGCAGCAGATGAAGGCTCAGGCCCGGGAGGAGAAGAATCACAAAAAAATGGAGAGGTAAGAGTCTGCTGGAACCCTACACTGTGGGTTATTGTTTTTGTGAGTTTTACGTCAGCATATATAAATTAGTATACATTTAAAAGCTACTTGTTATCACTGTCTAATCCGATACACCTTCATCTCTTTCCTGATTCTGCTTCCATCAGAGCTCTGCTGGAGAATGAAAAGAGGAAAAGAGAAGTTGCAGAAAAGGAGAAGGAAAAGATTGAGAAGGAAAAGGAGGAATTAATGGAGAGATTAAAGCAGATTGAGGAGCAGACGAAAAAGGCTCAGCAAGGTGGGTAACCTGTCAGAATTCAAGAAAAACCTTGTTGTGGTGTTGTAATGAAGTTTGACAGTGTTTTTCTTACATGCATTTACTGTTACTGTTTCTCTTTGTGATTGTGTGTCTGCACACACAGAGCTGGAGGAGCAAACACAGAGAGCTCTGGAGTTGGAGCTGGAGAGGAAGCGAGCTCAGGAGGAGGCTGAACGCCTGGAGTCTGACCTGAGGGGCGCTGAAGACGCCAAGGCTGCCCTGCTGCAGCAGTCAGAGAACCAGATGAAGAACCAAGAACACCTGGTGAGCTATTAAAACATCATCATACATACTGACACTGAAACTGAAAAAAAAAAAAGTCAATGGGTGAAAGTTTTGTGTTCTGAAGCTTCAAATATCAATATTAAGAGTCAATAAAAACAAAATGTGGTTCTTTTAGGCCACGGAGTTGGCTGACCTGACTTCAAAGATTTCCCTGCTGGAGGATGCCAAGAAGAAGAAGGAAGAAGAGGCCATGCAGTGGCAACAGAAGGTTGGTCTGAGTTCATACTGTTTTCAGTGCAACCCGACAGTCTCTTCTACAGTGTGCTGTGAAATGCTCAGCTTTAGAGCTCATGACATGAACATATCCTCCTTGTCAATGGGGGGGGAAAAGCAGATAATAACAGGTTAACAGGTTTTTGCACACACAGTTAGGCAGCTCCATTTCTTATTCTTCCTCCTCCTTCCAAAACTGAAACTTGTGCTTTACAGCCACCGTGTGGTGAGGAGTGAGACGGACAGCCAGGTTACTGTTAAGATCCTCAGGTTAAATGTCTTGTGTTTAGCACATTTCTCAAGATGAATCCTAATTTCTGTGTTGCTGCAGTAATTATTTTGTGCCTGTAAAGACATCGGACTGATCTTATTTATTTACTTTAATTTGTTATTTAGTTAGAGATTTTACAAATGTACTCATTGTGAAGATCGCTTCCTTATGTGATAGCAAACTGATAATTTGGAGGTTCGGACTGTTTTAAACTTTTAGTAAACTGAAACAGCCATTTTTAACTGTTTAACTGACATTTTCTAAAACATCAGTTATGAGATAATTATCTTTAGTGGCACCTCTGAACATAATTTGGAATTTATGGCACCTGTGCTGTGTGATGTGCCAAATTCACATTCAAAATAAGGTCAATGTGAACAAACAGGTTCAGATAGTCAGTCTCCCCCTCCTCTCAGCGTCAGGGCAGGCATGCCAGGGGGAGGGTTTAAAGCTCTCAGCTCGCCTCATGTCTTTTTTGGTAAAAAAGAAAAAGGCCCTGCCCAGCCCTTTTTCTTTTTTTTTTTTATGCCGTGTGACTCATGCTGTTTGTGATGCTGACGACTGCTGTGTGTGAAGGAAATCCTGTTTAATTCTATTGAGCCATTATGATGTTCTGGCTCATAAAAGACTGCCGTGCTAATTGGTGGTTTCCATTTTCTGCATTTTTGGCAAACACTCAGCTGGCATTCCAGTCTAAGAGCTGGCTCTTATTCCAACCAGCTTAGAGAAGAAATACTCGGAAATATATTGTATCTTTTCTGTATATTTCCTTAAATAATAGCATCCAAGATGTAAAGAAGGAGAAGAGAAAATGAAATCCTTTGATCCTTGTAATGTCAGTTGGTGCACTCTTTTTCCATACTCCATAAATAAGTGAAAAAATGAAGTAATAGATTGAAAACCAGTCAGTTTTTTGGAAATTAGATAAGGATGAGTTCTTGAACATTTCAGCCCCATCACTTTTACAGTAATGAGGTCCAAACTGCAGCGAGCCCTCTCAGTATAACACAGAATCATTCCGTGTTCCCCTCAGGCCACCACGGTGCAGGACGACCTGGAGAAGACCAAAGAAGAGCTTAAAAACAAAGTGATGGCCGCTCACGTCCAGGAGCCCCTCAACGCAGAGAACGAGCACGACGAGAACGACGAGAGCAGCGCCGAGGCCAGCGCCGAGTTCACAGACGCCGCCACGTACAAGGACCGCAGTGAAGAGGAGCGAATGACCGAGGCGGAGAAGAACGAACGCCTGCAGAAACATCTACTCGTAAGTCCAGTCATTAAGGCTCTGAATCAGATGGTTAACTGTAGACTTTCAACTAAAATGAAAGAAAGTGTTGAAATGAAAATGTCCACAAAAGTTGTCAAATGAAAGTTGTCGGTATGCGAGTTATACACTTGTTCAGGTAAAAGTGATCTGATTTGAGGTTGAATCGCTGTAAAGCAGTTTTTCATGACAAAATAAGAGATGAAGGTAACGAGAAGCAGCTGACATAGAGAGGTAATGTTTAAATTTTGAGCCCGGTAGACAGAACAGAACACTTAGATATGGTTCGCAAGATATGTAATTTCAGTGTTCGCCACAATAATTGCATCACTGGAAGTACAACATGAAGAAAAGCAAATTAACACATAATTCTACAACTTTTTTGCTGTTAAAATTACTTTCAGTTTATGTAAATCTGAGTCGCAACTAGTGAGCGGGGACTAGAGGCTTCTCTGTGCATGTCTGCCTAGCTAGCATCTACTGTAGCTGGCATGTGAGGCTTTGAGGAAACACTGGTAAATGGTAACCTCCAACTATAAGCAGATGTTGAGCAAAAAAGCATTATCGGTACAATTTTATTTATATTTTGCCTCTAGGAGATGTACTGAATACAGGTGAAGAACCTTATTTTAAGTCTCCTTTATATGCAGATTTACACGTTAGCAGGAATGGATACAACTTAGAACAAAAATGTGAAAATTAAAAAAACAACAACTCTAAAATCAAAGAATACTTGTGATAAATAAGATAATAATATTGATTAAAAAAAATATGATTGTCAATTGGTTATAATCGTGCAGCCCAAGTCAGTTATATGAAAACATTTTGGCTACAGAGCGGATGTTGTTGACCAAAAACAGGTCACTTTGTCGGCAGCGTTCTGCAGCTGTTGCCACCGCATGAAGCCACACAACAAATTTTTGGGGCATTTAAATCCGCACCACAGAACTCTATATGATGCTAAAGGCTTTTGCCAGTGTGACACCATATGAGAAAGGTTCCAAACAATTCACGCTAAAAAAAACCCCATAATTTTTCATCTTTTATATTGTTTTTTTTATAACATGCATTAGCCCTCCCTCACAAAATCATTCCAATCATATGATGCAGCACTTGTTTGTAACATTATGCACATATAAAGGTAAGATTAAGTCTTTTGTTTTAATTGTAATGTATTAATACTGTGGTGACTGTATTTCCAGGCTTTAAGCTCAGAGCTGGCCAACGCTCGGGACGAGACCAAGAAAACAGTGAACGACATGATCCATGCGGAGAACATGAAAGCAGGACGAGACAAGTACAAGACCCTCAGACAGATCCGGTCAGGAAACACCAAACAGCGCATCGACGAGTTCGAATGCATGTGATGTCCGCATTCACTATCGCAAAAGCCCACAGAGCTGGGCCAATCTGCCTGGACTGCAGTCCTGCCTCACTCAAAGCTGTTTTCTCTGTACCCAAATAAATCAGATCCGCGACATGACATGGCCGCAAAAGCACAGCACAATGTACAAATATGGATCTGGAAAATTCCATTTGTTATCATTCCTAACTTCGATTTTAGGCAAGTCACTGGTTGAAAAAGGGACATACTGTATTTTATTAGTACAATCCTCACAAAGGGGTTTATGTAGCATTTTAGTAAAGGGCTCACGCCTAGTTTCATGACATTTTTAATTTCTTTATGTATTTCTTTCACATTTTTATGTCATGATTTCAAAATAAAAGGCTGAGAAACCAATCCAAATTTGGCACTATTTAAAAAACTGTGCCGATATTTCTATCATGCAGCGTTCTTCACAGCAAGCTGGATTTTTTCGGACAGTGCTACTCCTCGCATGATGCATTCCAGTAGTTTTAAAAGCAGTAGCGCTGTTATCTACATACTTATAGTAGGACTCTGAAGTGTCTGTGCGGATTAATAGAGCAGTATTACTTTTGTTTTTTTGCAAATTTAGAGTTTATTGACTTTTCTGTTGACTGTAATCAGAATTTGCCAACTGTTTGAAATCATTACAGTATTTACAGCCCACTCACAATGTGATATTAAAGGTCATTTTCAGTTAGAACTTTTTGTCTGTTTGTCTTTAAGCCAGTGTGCAAATACAAGACTTCAGTATAAAAGAATGTCCTCAAAAATCTGCATAGAAAAATAGTAGTAGACGAAATGAACTGGATTTGGCAAATTAAACAATGAATATATAATTGTCGTGCATCACCCGCAGTTTGCCTTTTTCTCATTGCTAATGCGTGAAGGTTGCATTTGTGTTACGAAGCATCTGATGTTTTGAAAGCACTGTTACATACACTGAAGAAGTGAGGTTCAAATTTTACCTGCAGAATGAAATCCCGATTTAAACGTGCAGAAACTTTCCGGAGTGCCCTTCGAATTCAGCAAAGTCTGTTCAATTTAAATACTTAGTGAGAACATTTGTAGTTGATTTACTGTACTTTTAATAGTTTTATCCCTCTGCTTTTATTGTTAAATTCTGCTTATCAGTGAGGATGTTGTTTGATTATCAAAATGCATTATTATTTTTTTCATTGATATAACCAATACAGCACGAGGACTTACACTGTAATTTGTCAAGTTGGCTTTCGTTGGCGAACAAATGCTAATAAAGTCATCTGTAAAGGTGAAAGTTGAAACTGTTTTTCCCTACAACATAGATAAAATAAAATGATTTCATTAGACATGCACTGGAAAATCACAGTTTACCTTTATAAAACGAGTCAAAACATATGGTCCTAGATGGACACTTTTTCCAACGCATGCATTTTTGATATACTGTATGTATTTAATTACATTTGTGTATTTTGTAATTGGGATTTTTCAGATGTGATAAAATTATGTAAGGTGTACAACAACAACAACAAAAAACACCTCTGAGGGTATTTTTGTATTATAGAAATGTAGAAATACTTTTTGTTCAAACGGAACAGCATTTTTGAAGACAGTATTTTAACTAACTGACCAGCTCACTGCTGTTACAGTAAGCTGATGGAACAAGCAACACCCAGAGCCTGTTATGGAACCAATGAAACACCAGACGCTACAGGACTTTCCATTTATGGTGGATTATACTGATGAAGGCAGGTGGTTATGCCATGAATGGAAGTTTTACACCACGCCCCCTAAAAAAATTGCCAACAATTGAACTTAAAGTACTTCCTTGTGCCATTGTTCCACTTTTCATTTTGACATTGAGACATGCGGAGGGTTTTGCTTGTTCATAGGTTTTTAGAAATTAGTGTTTGAAAGATTTATTTACACTATTTTGCAACAAAAAAAAAAGTATTTTAGTGATGAATATTTCTGATTGTTTTATTTTGATGTCTTTTACTGAAGGAACATTTGTACCGAGATGCATTTTCGTATACAGTATTTGCCCATTGCTGCGTTTACTTGCCATGAAATATAAAAATGTTGCTGTTATGGAAACCTTTCCATGCCTTGGACAGTAGCTTTTTTTTTATTTTATTGTTGCACAGTGTGTTCTACCTAAAGCGTCATGTAATTGCAGCCTAATTTGATGTTTCAAACTCATTAAAAAGATGCTACTCAGTATTTTGTCGTGAGTCAGAAAGGACTGAAACATAATTAATATTGGATAAATGACAGACAGTGCCTTGCCCAGTTTATTCATCAGATCTTGCTGCTTAAAGTCTTCCTTTCACCAATAAATAAAACTTAGATCAAAGCATTTTCTCTTTTTCTTTGTTATTCTGCAACTAGTGCTTCTGCATTATAGAAACCAGGTTGGCTTATGTGGCGTCTCATGAACATCCACCAGGTGGCTCAGGGCCAGCAGCCACGTCATCCACAGTCTGCATCGAGGGTGACATGCCAACATTTTATACACCTACATTATTGTTAATCAAAAATGAGTCACATTAAACACTAGTGAACACATCTGTACATAGCATATTTACATATTTAAAGAAACGTCACTTGTAATTTAATTGAAAACAGAATAAAAGTTGAAAACTAGCACAAAACATGGTAGAAGAGGATTTGTGACAATAAAATGCCGCTTGGAGTATTCAGGCTCCAAACTCAAATAAATAATAAACCAAATGATTTACAAGAAAATAAATATAACACTCTAATTTGCAGTTTAAGCCTTTGGATGCCCGTGCACATTTCCAGATCTACAAGCTTCTGAGTCCAACATTTCACATTTTGCCATTAATATGTTGAAAAACGTGAAAATAGGATTCTTTACATTACTGCAGTACAAGCAGTAGTAGATAAATATTCTGCATCATTGTTTCGTGGTGAATTAATAAACATTAAACGAACCCAACTCAAAGAATTTTCTGTTATTTTTTGTAATAGGAAATTGAACAACTCTGAAAACCAAAGGGAGGTGGTGTTTCTCATCTCTAACTTCCCTTATATTTGTGGTCTCTGTGGCCTGAGCGGGGTGTTGAAATGGTTCACACTCTGAACTGCCACTTAGAGATAAGCTGCAATGAGTCTTCCTGTATGAACCAAGCTCACAGAATATACTTCAGTGTTTCACACACAATGAGTCAGGATAACTGTGCTCGCCTCCCACACTGTAAAACTAATGCTGTTAAAAATATATATATGGTTGAAGTCTGGCAGCAAGGTCGCCAGAAATATACATGAAAAAAGAGTGGATCATGTGTTCTGGGACTGTCCTGTCAATCATCACTTCTGGAATGAGCTTCATAGTGCCTTGTAAGATATCTTCAGATGTCATGTTCCTTTAGAGAGTAAGACTTTATTTTTTGGACTTCTGCCTCAAGAATAGCTGAAAAGAGACAAATATGTATTGAGTATATTGCTGGTGGCTGGTAAAAAAAAGGCTATCACGACGAAATGGCTATCACAGGAGAGACCAACTCTAAATATGTGGATGGACATAACAATGGACATTTACAAGATGGAGAGGATAACAGCATATGTCAACCATAAACTGGAAGTATTCGTATCATGATGGGAGAAATGGGCTAATTATGTAGCCCCACAAAGACCAGACTTTAGTTTTACAAATCTATGAATGTATAAATAATGAGATGGATCACTCTCTTTTGTTCATATTGTTCAAAAATACAATTATGAAAAAAAGAGTGGAATATTGTAACATTCAAAAGCTGTAGAAACAGTGAAAATAGTGGCAAATATCTGCAAAATAATTGTTTTTGTTGTTTTTAGCTAATTTAAATACAGTAAAACGGTGTAATTTTATGGTCACAGTGTAAAAAAACAAATTACTCCTTTCATAGATACAGATTTTTTTTGTCTTTTTTTCACAGTTAACGTGTAAATTAAAACTTTTTTGTAATTTAACAAAACAGGGAAATTCTGTGAAATAACAGTTAAAAATAATTTACCATTTTTCACTCCTTAATATATATATATTTGTATTTCTCTGAAATAACAGCAAATGTATGTAAAATAATAATATTTTTGCTGATTTAAATACAGTAAAAAAAATGTTTGTTTTTTAAAATTACTGTCAAATGTTATAAAATAATTAATTAGCTTTTTTTTATATAGATTTTTTGATGTGGATGTTATTTACAGTTTTTTAAGGGTTAAATGAATACTTTATTTCCTGAGATTTTACCAGTTATTATCTGTAATTTAACAAAACAGGGAAAATTTAACAGTAAATGGTTAAAATGATCATTTTTTACAGTGCAGGTTGTCAGATGGAAACTGCGACTCAGTGCTTCACTATAGTATCTCATTCTAAATCTGATCAAACTAGAGTTTTGCCATTAACATTCTCTATGCTTTCACAGAACTGGTGACTCATTCCAAGTCACAGGAATGCTCCACTCTTGTACAGTCTGAGAGGAAATTTCTCTAAAACTGCTCCTTTGAATGACTCACTTGAGTTCTGTGGATCTGCCACAGTGTCTTCTCTATGCTCTTCAAATGGCCCTGCAGCCATTGACTTCACACAGGAAATTTCATTTTACTTTACATCTGATGTGAACTACATTCGGATATCTATGTATAGATTGTCTATAGTGCATGATTAGCATACAGAGACATGCACAAGTATGGGAACTCCTGGTCCAAACTGAGTTACCATGAATAGCTAAGTGGGTAAAACATGATCTGGTTTCCAAAATGCATAAAACTAAAGACGACACATTTCTTTAATATTTTAAACAAGATCACTTTTTTTGTTGTTTTTATATCTTTTACAGTTTTAAAATAACAAAAAAGGAAAAAGAGATGAGGAAATATTTGGTCAGTGCTTTGTAACATCCCCTTTGGTAAGTATCACAGCTCATCAAGGCTTTTTGTAGCCATTTAAGACTCTTCCAGTTCTTATTTGGGGGGTTATCACTCATTCGTCCAAGAGAGATTCTTGGGCCCATCTTGCATATTCTGTTCTTTGGAGGTCTACTTTGTGCCTCTTAGAGTAGTCCATTGTGGATTTTGAGGTGTTTTAAGGATTGTTATCCAGGGGTAGAGGCCATCCTCTTCAGCTTTTTCTCAACATGGTGTGATATTTGCTGCCAGAATTAGCTGCTCTTCTTCTCTCTACCAGTGAAATATTCCTTTTGCCACTTAATGCAACACAAGCCCAAAGCATGACTGATACATCCCTGAGCTTTGACAGCTAGAGAGGTGGTCTTGAAACTTTGAACTTCTCCAAAAATATCTTTCCTCATTGCAGCCAAAAAGTTAGATTTTAATAGTTAAACATTACTTATATCTAAAATGCATCAACCTTGTTTAGAGTTCATTTGCAAACTTCTTACACAGAATTTTAGAAGTTTTGAGTCACCTTTCTAGCAAGCAGTTCTCTGTGAAGGTATTCTCAGTCTTCCAGACTTCAACTCCACCACTCCTGCCATTTCTTCATTACATTATGAACTGGGGTAACAGCTACCTGAAATTGCTCTGCTATCTTCTTATAGCCTTCTCCTGCTTTGTGGGCATCTGTTATTTCAATTTTCAGAGAGCTTGGCAGCTGCTTACAGGAGCCTGTGGCCTTTTCTCATGATGGCTGTGAACAAACCCTAACAAGCTAATTAAGGTCTGAGAGTTTAGTTCAAGTTACCTAAGAGGTTTAAATCTCTTGGGGTGCCCAAACATTTGCATAGTGTCTTTCTTTTGTTTTCATTTTCAAATAGTAAAAGAATGAAACATAAATCTTTCTTAAAATGCTGAAAAGAATGTTTAGTCTTTAACTTTCTGCTTTGTTGGAAGTCCGTTCATCTTCTACTCACTTAGCTATTGACATTAACAGATATTTTCAGTGTATGTTGCACAAAGTAGACATTGGCATTTACTGAAGAGGAGTGACTGAGGATGGGGGCATTTGGGAAGGAATCCTTTCAGAGTTGGGGCTTCTAAAGTGCATACATCGATACATGATGATGTGGAGACTGAAGATGCGTTTTTCCAACACGGCACTCACCATGGTACCCACACTCAGTTTAGGCTTTTTCCACAGCCTTTTTCTTTCCCCTTCTCCCTGCTCTCTTGGTGCTACCTCCCCTGCATGCTGCTGCAGTCCACTCCATGATGCACTCTGACCAGTTAGTTTACAGTACATACAATGTACGGCATATTATGGAAACTCAACATACAGTACGCTTGTAGCTGTAGAGGGAAGTCCAGTAAGTGATTAATGGTACATTGGTTCAGAGTAATATGAGGAAGTTACACAGCACTACGCACAGCACATTCTGGTTGTTGCAAAAAATAGGGTGGTAATGTGAAAGAGTATCCCTGTGTGGCTGCTTTCCTGCTGATTGACAGATGGAGCACTGATTAGTAGCATGGAATAAACACTGATACGTATCCTGGGAGCAGAAACAGGCATGTGATGGCAAGTGAGGAGTAATAGTAGAGGAGGAGATGCGTTTGAATATCACAAAAAATACTTCAGGCAGTATTGTTAAAGAAGAAGTAACTTATGGTGCTCATAATCCCCTCATAAACACTTTAACTTATATAAAAGTCTGCTTCCTTGATTTGCAAAACTTTCAGCCTCTGTACGTACAACTTTTTGAGCACTTTCTGCACACAGTAGTAAGAAACCACCACAAAAGGGCGAGACAAACTGTTGAATGTGTCTCAGCAAGCCTTTATCTCAACAACTGTGAGCCATTAGAGCCTTCAGTAACATTTCACAACCGTGACATGTTGACACTTTATTTCCACATATTTCCTGAGAGCTAGCTGTGCACTTATCTTCCTTGTTTTGACTTCCTCTTTGCTGCGCTGAAGCTTAGTGGTCAAACCGACTGTCTTGTGCACGGTGTCATCATTGTGAACTCTCAGGAGGGGAAAGAGGAGTGCTGCTCTCGGACTCGTCTGCAGGTAACAGACTGACACCTCGTTTCTGAATGGCTAAGAATGAAAATGTCCATATGTAACAAGAGATATATGCACATTGTATGCTTCTGTATTATCTTTGATGGATGTGTGTTTGGAGCCATGTCAGTGTCTTGTTCTTTTCTCCCACAGAGCCATCTTTGATCTGACGATAGATCAGGCCCCCCACTTAGTGTATTTGACAAGCTGAGTTGGACACTCTGTTTCAGTGAGTGTCAGTTTGTCAAATACCCCAAGTGAGGTGTCACTTGTCTACGAATTAAGGCCACTGCACAGACTGCAGAGGGGGACCCACCGTGCAGAGGAAGCTGAAAACTCCAAGGTAACATGTTCTCCAAGCGCTTTTCTTGTGAGACTTTTGAGGATATTAAGATTTGCGAGAATTCATGTGGTAACGCTGAAGATACTAGAAGTGCTCTGGATCATCTTTACAACTGTCGGCCTCATGTGTAAATTAGTGTTTGGTTTAATAACTAGAAATCATGCATGTATGTTATTCAAATCTACAATCCATACATCAATGGAGACTTTGAGATCTTTTTTGCACTTAAAGCATAAAAACTATTTGAATGTGATGTCTGATATGTTGGTGCAAATGAGCACAAATGGAAACCCACCCGCTTACTGTATCATGTGTATTCATGTGTATTAATGATTCCATGTGCTGGAGAAAAAACTTCATATGATTAGATTTGGATTCAACATTAAAGGTAGGATCACCCGTCAAGAAGCATCTGCAAACTGTTTAGACATTTTCTTCATTCAGTGTGGAGCCGCATGTCTTTTTAAGTTGACAATCAGAATGTGACTTGATCTGCATGCAGAGGGGAGGGGAATAGTCTTATAAACCCATGGAGCATCACGTGTTCACTACGTGTTTTTGGAGGGACTTTTTGTGTGATAACATGATGTGTCAAAATGATTCGAGAGTGTATAATAAAGGCGACTGAAGTGTCATTTATTTTTTACAGACTGGTCTGTGATCTTTTTTTTGTTTCATGTTTAGTGTATGTGTAATCTGAGGCCTGTGGGAGTGCTGCAAACAGCAGCTTAACTGACTTCTCAGAGATCATACTACTTGGACTGCCTTCCATTTCCTGTTTCAGTGCAAATATGCTGCATCACCTTTAGGTTTAAGAACAAATGTGTATTCAAATAGCAATAGCAACCTCTGTTTCAACAACCCTAATATGGCACCAAATGAGGCTTTAAAGTTAGTGAAAGTAATAAACTGTTTGATGTCAGTGGGCAGCACCTTCTCCTACTACTATAGGGAATAGGGACCAGGAGGTCTACCGCCCTCCTGGTCCCTATTCAGAATTTTTAACTGAATTTTCTGACTTTCTATCCAGTGCAGTGTTGAACTGTGATAGGATTGTTATAGTAGGGGACTTCAATATACATGTTGATAATATTAGTGACTCTCTTAGTAATGCATTTCGTGGCCTATTAGAAGGGATTGGCTTTGTTCAGAATGTAAATGAACCAAGCACACCCTAGATCTGGTCTTGACATATGGTATTGAGTTTAGTGACCTACAGGTCCACGCCCATAACCCCATACTCTCAGATCACTTTTTAATTACCTTTCAGTTTATCATGGAGGACTGTACTGCACCAGTAACTAAAATTCAGATGAAAAGAACGTTTTGTGATCGTTCAGTCGCAAAGTTCAAAGATATAAT